>VDFB02035571.1:0-54022 GCA_007258455.2 Sequoia sempervirens | reverse complement strand
AAGGTCTTTGCAATAGTGGATAACCATCAAGAAGATCATCAAGCCATAATCATTGGTGGGGTGAAGGTATGTTAGAAGTTATTTCTATAAGTATTTTGATCGATTTAGGAGCCTTAAATTCTTTCATTTCTCCTTCCTTTGTTGAATGGAGCAGTCTAGTGGAAACTAGGCAGGAGGAAAATTGCAAAGTGGAGTTAGCCTCAGGGGATAAGATGCCTATCAATTCTTTAGTTAAAGGGTGTTAGTTAAATGTTGGTTATTTTATGACATTGCTTGATCTAAGAGTTACCCCATTGGTATCTTATGATATTGTGCTAGGCATGGGTTGAGTGTTTGAATGATTTTGGTAAACCAGTTGAGATAGTGGGAATTCAAAGGCCAATTTCACTTAGAATGATTTCAACTATGCAACTTAAACATTACATGAGGAAAGGTTTCCAAATGTTCAAAATCACCATCAGTGACAATTCAAAAGAGTCCAAGAATATGAAGGAACTTTCCTTAGATGATCATCCAGTACTTAAGGAAATTTTCAATGTATTCTAGTTTGAGTTGTTAGGATTACCCCCCAAGTGTGAAGTTAATTTCCATATTGATCTAGTACTTGGAGCTCAACCTATGTCAACAACTCCTTACATGATGACCACCCAAGAATTTAATGAACATAAGATACAATTAGAGGATTTATTAAGTGGCCACATTCTCCCATTTTTATCTCTATGGGGTGCTCTAGTGATCTTTATAAAGAAGAAGGATGGTTACGTATGATTAAGCATTGATTATAGGAAATTAAAATAGTTAACAATCAAAAAATATTATCCCATACCAAGGATTGATGACGTGTTTGATCAAACTAAGGGAGCTAAAGTGTTTTCAAAGGTTGATCTCAAATTAGGGTATCATTAGTTGTGAATTGTTGAAGCAGACATCCATAAAACTACCTTGAGAACATTTATGGCCACTATGAGCTCACCTTTGTCCTATTCAGGTTAACCAGTGCCCCAACAGTATTCATGAGTCTAATGAATGGCCTTCCTATAACCTTCTTGGATCATTTTGTGCTCATATTTTTGGATGAAATATTGATTAATTCGAAGAATGAAGAAGAGGATGAAGGTCACCTTCGACAAGTTTCTAAGTATTTGTAGAAACATCAATTATATGATAATCGAGAAAAGTGTTCCCTTTTCGAAAAGGAGATTTAGTATTTGGGGTATATTTGTTGATCCATCTAAGATCAGGGCGATAGTGGAGTGGCCAACCCCCACCAATGTGTTAGAAGTGTGGAGTTTCATAGATGTTGTAGGCTATTACAGTAACCTCTTAGAAGGGTTATCCAGGATCACTCACACCATCACTTACCTCTATGATGGGGAACCCTATACCTCAAGAGCACTCTTGCTCTTCCCAAGACCTATTCTTTGGTCCTCTTAGGGTATTCCACTCTACCCTACTCAAGGATTTCTCCTAAACCCCTAACGCCTTATAGGTCTCTCCACCAATTTCAAAATCTTCACCAACACTCTCAATTCGCCACTAGGCTTCCATGAGCTCCACACTGACCCAAATGCATCCTAACCATTCCAGGGCTAAGGTAAGGGGATCTTGTTGTTCTTTAGGTGTTTTGACTCCTCGCTGATCCATTTCATTGGATACTTTCACCTTTCTCCCTTCGTTTTCAAGATTTTCTAGTTTCTAGGCCTTGTAGCCTTTTTGCCCCTTTTAAGCCTCCTAGAACCTGTTTTCTTGACTTTTCTCAAAAACAGCCTTAACAACCCACAAATATTTTTTGATATTCCTTCTAGTAGTACCCTAGGCTTCAAGATTTACTAGATGTAAGTTTATGCAAGTGTTCGTACATAGGACTATCCTCATACCCCCTATTTTCAAGGGTTTCTAGGGTTTTGGCTCTTTTTTCTAACTTTGAGGGCCTCAACGACCTCCTCAACACTCCTCCTTGCACACACATGTCTGGACTACATGTGCCCACACTCTCCTGCTCTTGATTGGCACAAACCAATCCATTTATCAGCTTTCTTTACTGCTGTCCTCTCCAAGCCACTAGCCAGAATGCACTTGCACTCACCTAGTGTTTGATGAATTCAACTCTTCCCTTGCAAACCAAGACTCCACACACACTATTTACATTGTACAAACAGTCCCCTACTTGATTCCAAGTGGCCATGGTAGCCTTGCCATGGGAATTCAAGTGAGGATCATGATTTCCAAAATCTGGCCTAAACTGGCTGTAAGGCCAAAACTCCAAAAACTTGCAAAATAGAAAACAATTGAACTAAATGGCTAATCTAATGCCTCACACAGTAAATAATTGACACAAAGGAAAGCCTCAAACCATTAGACAAGACCTTTCAATCCATCATTGACTAGATGAAGGCTCAAATGCAAATATTCACTCAAAAGTTGTTGAATTCCAATCACACAATATGCTCTCCAAGTCTCAATTCATGAAAATGAACTTCCAACCTAGGTATTAGGGTTTGGATGACCTTATATACCTTTCTCCCATGTGATAGGACCCTTGGGTCGGACTTAGAACAACATTAATGCTATTTTTCAACTTTTAGGCCAAATTGCCAAGGCAACATTGCCAAAATGCTCAAATTGCCAAGATTTGTCTAGGAACTCATAAAGTTCAAGACTCCAAGCCAAACCTACCCTAACACACTCTCAAAAACACACTTGGGACTTTATAACATAGTCCTTATTCCCTTGGTGGTTGGCTAGAACCACCTACAAGCCAAAAATCACTAAGATCTTCCAAAAGACCTTAAGGTGCTCCTGCACCATTCTCCCCCTGCAGCAAATAAGTTAAGGAACCTGTGGTTTCAAGAGCTCCTCACTAATTCCATGCTTCTTAAAGTCACCTTCTGCTAACCAAGTAGCCTCTGACTCTGGTTGATGTTTCCACTTCACTAGGTGCTCCTTGTATGTCTTGTGCCTAGTCTTCTTCTCCCTTGAGTCTAAAATCCTGTCCACTTGTGGTCTGATCTGATCAGGTACCTTGAGTGCTTCCACATCCTTGTTTATCTCATCATTGTACTATTCTTCATCCATTTCTAGTCCTTTATACTTCACCAAGTCTTTCACATTGAAGATAGGAGAAATAGCCATCTCCTTGGGTAACTCCACCTTGTAAGCATTTGATCCATACTTAGCCAACACTTTACATGGCCCTATCCTCTTCATCTGCAGCTTGCTTGGTATGCCTTTCTGTAACCTTGCCTTGTTCAAGTATACCATCACCAAATCACCTATCTCAAATTGTAATTCTCTTCTCCCTTCATCTCTCTTAGCCTTCAACTTTTGATTAGCCTCTATCAATGTCTTCTTGACCTGCTCATGAACCTCTCTCATTGACTGAGCAAAATCATCAGCATGTCCACTGATCCCTTCATATCCTTTTAGATCTCTAAGCTCAAGTACACCCCTTGGATGTAAACCATAGACTATCTCAAATGGACTCTTACCCGTAGTCCTATTTGTGCTATCATTGTAAGCAAATTCTGCTTGTGGAATCACTTGCTCCCATCCTTGTCCATACTCCTTAGTTAAGCATCTCAACAAGTTCCCAAGTACCCTATTGATCACCTCTATCTGTCCATCTGTTTGTGGATGATATGCTGAGCTATGAGACAAGTTGGTTCCTAGCCTCTTCCAAAGAGTTTTCCAAAAATGCCCCATAAACTTCACATCTCTATCTGCAACTATGCTCCTTGGCAACCCATGTATCCTCACTACTTCCTTGAAGAATAGGTGTGCAATCTGACTTGCATCATGTGTTGTCTTGCATGGTATGAAATGGCTCATCTTGCTGAATCTATCCACTACAACAAACACATTGTCCAAACCAGTTGGTGTCCTAGGTAGACCTACTATGAAGTCCATGCTTATGCATTCCCATGGTCTATTTGGAATGGGTAATGGCTGGTAAAGACCTGCATTGCTTGATGTTCCCTTTGCCTTTTGACATACTCCACATTGTTCAACATATCTTCTTACATCTCTTTGCATCTTAGGCCACCAATAGAACCTCTCCACTAAGTCTAGTGTCTTGTTCAAACCAAAGTGACCACTCAAACTGCCATTATGCTTTTCTTGGATCAGATTCTCCCTCATAGAACCTCTAGGAACACACAATTTCTTTCCCCTAAACAATAAGCCATTTTGCAAGGTGTAATCAGCATATTCACTGTGAAAATGGTTCTCAAAATTAGTACATACCTTGTATATTTCTGAGAAATCAGAATCTCCTTCATATAGATCTTTGAATCCTTCAACCCCTGTGCTTTGTAACTGTATCTCTTGGACAGTAAGCAACCTCCTACTAAGAGCATCAACAACCTTGTTGTTAACCCCCTTCTTATGCTTGATGGTAAAGGTGTATGACTGCAAAAACTCCATCCACTTGATGTGCCTCAAACTGAGCTTCTCTTGAGTATTTATGTAGCTTAAGGCCTGATTGTCAGTGTATACCACAAATTCCTTTGGCAATAGGTAGTGCCTCCACTTCTTAAGAGCCTGCACCAAAGCATATAGCTCTAAGTCATAGGATGAGTACCTAGACTTTGCTTCATTCAACCTTTCACTAAAGAATGCCACTGGCCTGCCTTCTTGGCTTAGAACAAGCCCCAACTGCTATGTTACTTGCATCACATTCCACTATGAATGGCTTGTCAAAACTTGGTAAAACTAAGATAGGTTGGGTAGCTATCTCCCTCTTTAACCTTTCAAATCCTTCATTGGCTTCTTTGGTCCACACAAACTTTGTTTTCAGTCCTCCTTTGATGGTGTCAAGAACCGGTGCACAAATTTCACTAAACCTTCTCACAAACTTCCTATAGAACTGAGCTAATCCATGGAAACTCCTAAATTTTGTCCCTATTTTTGGAGTAGGCCAACTAAGAATGGCTTCAACCTTGATTTTATCCATCTTCAAGTTCCCTTGAGATACCACAAATCCTAGGTAGACTAACTCTTGCTTCATGAACTCACTCTTCTCAAGATTGATGGTGAGCTTCTCCTCTTGAAGTTTCTTCAACACAAGTTCTAGGTGCTTCATATGTTCTTCTCTTGTTTTGCTAAAGATGAGGATATCATCTAGGTAGACAACCACAAAGACTCCTATAAAGTCCTTCAGGACCTCATTCATCACCCTCATAAAAGTGCTAGGTGCATTTGTAAGCCCAAATGGCATCACTAACCATTCATATAACCCTTCTGTGGTTTTGAATGCTGACTTCCATTCATCTCCCTCCTTCATCCTAATCTGATAATAGCCACTTTTCAAATCAATTTTGGAATAGAACTTAGCACCCCCTAAACAGTCCATTAGATCTTCTATCCTAGGAATAGGAAACCTATATCTAATGGTTATCCTATTTATGGCCCTAGAATCAGTACACATCCTCCACTTATCTCCCTTCTTAGGTGCCAACACAACTGGAACAACACATGGACTTATGCTCTTTCTGATCAGCCCTTGGTCCAAAAGTTCTTGAACTTGCCTTGCTATCTCTTTGTTCTGCTCTGGTGTCATCTTGTATGCAGCCTTGTTAGGTAGTGTTGCTCCTGGTATAAAGTCTATTTGATGACTGATTGCTCTCTTAGGTGGTAGTGTAGCTGGTGTACCTTCACAAATAATGTCCTTGAACTGATCCAATAGTCGCTTCACTTCTGCTGTCATAGGTAGCTGATTAGGTAACTCCTCTTCCTTTGGCTTCAACATGATTGCATAGACAACTCCTTCTTCCTCCTTGATGTCTTTTAGAAATTCCTTTCCACTCAACAAAAGGACACTGGTTTCTGCCTTTTCCACTATATTTTCTTCTAACAAAGACTGTATTTTGTAAGTCACTCCATCCTTCTTGAATGAATACTTATTCTCCTTGCCATGATGCACTGCCTCCCTGTCATATTGCCATGGTCTTCCAAGCAGCAGATGGCATGCATCCATTGGTAACACATCACATAGTATCCTATCATGATACTTTCCTATAGTAAACTCAACCCACACTTGTTCATTGACTAGTATATTCTGCCCCTTGTTCAACCATGTAACCTTGTAAGGGCACACATGGGGTATCTTGGTGAGTTTCAACTTTTGTACTGCCTCCTCTGAGATGACATTATCAGTAGACCCTGAATCAATGATGACCTTGCAAACCTTTCCTAGTATCTTGCACTTGACTCTAAAAAGAGCTCTCCTTTGTTTGTGTTCTTCCTCGGTAGGTGCTTTGATCAAAATTCTCCTTAACATGAGATTCTCACCTTTCTCTGAATCTAGACTCACCTCTGATTGTTTGGAGCAGTCCTCTTCTTGAACATAGTTGATCTTCCTCTCACTTTGTGAAGATGTTGGCTTGTCAGGACACCTATAAGCAGGATGACCCAACTGTCCACAATTGTAGCATTTCATGGAAGCAAAATGAGAGCTTCTCCCAAAGCCTCCTGATCTGCCTCTTCCTCCATTGTTTGAGCTTCTACCTCTGTAACCCCCTCTACTATTTGTCTCATGGGATTGTTCTCCAACCTTGGAATCCCCTTGACCTTTGTTCTCATGGCTTCTTCCACCAAAACCTCCTCTATGTCCACCTCTAGAGTCTCTACCTCTTCCTTTACCTCTAGTATTGGAATCTTGTTTCTTTTTCAGTTTCTCTTCCACCTTAATAGCCATTTGATAGCAGCTATGGAGGGTAGTAAGTGTGAAAAGACTCAACTCCTCTTGGATGCTCCATCTAAGACCGTTTAGATACCTAGCCACCTTGATGCTTTCAGCTTCTTGCACTCTAGATCTAAGGCTTAGTTTTTGGAACTCCTCTGTATATGCAGCTACATCTAGGTCTCTTTGTCTGAGATTTTTCCTCTTCTTGTGCAATTGAATGTCATAGTCCTCAGGTAGATAGTTCTCCTTCACTTTAGCCACCATTGTCTTCCAACTTCCTATGGGTTTCTTGCCTTCCTTCTCTCTTTCTTCTTGTAGAAACTTCCACCAAGTTAATGCTTGTCCTCTTAACCTTGATTTGGCTATCTTCACCTTTTGTGCTTCTGTAACTCCATCACATTCAAAGTGATTCTCCATTCCCTCTATCCATTCCATAACCAACTCTGCATCCATTCTTCCTGTGAACACAGGGATACCTTCAAGTGCCTTGCCACTCAATGCCTTCAATGCTTTGAGGAAGGGTTCCTCTGCTAATGGAGGGTCAGGTTCTGGTTCTATGTCCTCCTCCTCTTGGTATTTACCCTTGTCTTTGTCCTTTGACAACTGCACTTTCATCTTGCTTGTCGTTTCAACAACTTCTTCCAATTTTTGCTTCATCTCTTCCATAGCCTCTTCAAGAAGCCTATTCTTCTCTTGCTGCTCTGTCAAGTCTCTAGCTAGCTCTGCATTGGTCACCATGGTATTCTCTCCTATGGATTCACTTCTCTCTGACATTTACTAGTTTCAATTCCCAAGCCTTTATTGGCTCTGATACCAATTTGATGGGGAGCCCTATACCTCAAGAGCACTCTTGCTCTTCCCAAGACCTATTCTTTGGTCCTCTTAGGGTATTCCACTCTACCCTACTCAAGGGATTTCTCCTAAACCCCTAACGCCTTATAGGTCTCTCCACCAATTTCAAAATCTTCACCAACACTCTCAATTCGCCACTAGGCTTCCATGAGCTCCACACTGACCCAAATGCGTCCTAACCATTCCAGGGCTAAGGTAAGGGGGTCTTGTTGTTCTTTAGGTGTTTTGACTCCTCACTGATCCATTTCATTGGATACTTTCACCTTTTTCCCTTCGCTTTCAAGATTTTCTAGTTTCTAGGCCTTGTAGCCTTTTTGCCCCTTTTAGGCCTCCTAGAACCCGTTTTCTTGGCTTTTCTCAAAAACGGCCTTAACAACCCACAAATATTTTTTGATATTCCTTCTAGTAGTACCCTAGGCTTCAATATTTACTAGGTGTAAGGTTCTGCAAGTTTCCGTACATAGGACTGTCCTCATACCCCCTATTTTCAAGGGTTTCTAGGGTTTTGGCTCCTTTTTCTGACTTTGAGGGCCTCAACGACCTCCTCAACACTCCTCCTTGCACACACATGTCTAGAATACATGTTCCCACACTCTCCTACTCTTTATTGGCACAAAACAATCCATTTATCAGCTTTCTTTACTGTTGTCCTCTCCAAGCCACTAGCCAGAATGCACTTGCACTCGCCTAGTGTTTGATGAATTCAACTCTTCCCCTGCAAACCAAGACTCCACACACACTATTTACACTGTAAAAATAGTCCCCTACTTGATTCCAAGTGGCCATGGTAGCCTTGCCACGGGAATTCAAGTGGGGATCATGATTTCCAAAAACTGGCCTAAACCGGCTGTAAGGCCAAAACTCCAAAAACTTGCAAAACAGAAAACAATTGAACTAAATGGCTAATCTAATGCCTCACACAGTAAATAAATGACACAATGGAAAGCCTCAAACCATCAGACAAGACCTTTCAATCCATCATTGATTGGATGAAGGCTCAAACACAAATATTCACTCAAAAGTTGTTGAATTCCAATCACACAATATGCTCTCCAAGTCTCAATTCATGAAAATGAACTTCCAACCCAGGTATTAGGGTTTGGATGACCTTATATACCTTTCTCCCACGTGATAGGACCCTTGGGTCGGACTTAGAACAACATTAATGCTATTTTTCAACTTTTAGGCCAAATTGCCAAGGCAACATTGCCAAAATGCTCAAATTGCCAAGATTTGTCTAGGAACTCATAAAGTTCAAGACTCCAAGCCAAACCTACCCTAACACACTCTCAAAAACACACTTGGGACTTTATAACATAGTCCTTATTCCCTTGGTGGTTGGCTAGAACCACCTACAAGCCAAAAATCACTAAGATCTTCCAAAAGACCTTAAGGTGCTCCTGCACCACTCTAATATAAGGGAAGAAGTTCATTTAGACATAGCAATGTAAGAAGGCCTTTCAAACTCTCAAGGAGTGGCTTTTGAGTGCTCCAATCCTTGTCATTCTAGATCCAACTTTAGAGTTTATAGTTTGTATGGATGCCTCCCTAGATGGGATTGGGGTAGTACTCATGCAAGAAGGCAAGGCTATAGCTTATGAGTCACAGAATATTAAAACCCATGAACCAAATTACCCTACTCATGATTTAGAGCTCCTAGTGCTAGTACATGCACTAACTTAGTGGAAACACTTTCTCTTAGGGAATCATTTTTAATTGCACTCTGATGACTGTAGTCTCCAATACATTTTCAAACAATCAAATTTGAAAGCACATCATAGAAAGTGGATGGAATTCCTATGTGAGTATGATTTTGATGTCCATTATATTTGAGGAAAGGAAAATGTGGTTGTTGATGCATTAAGGAAGAAAAGTCATGAGTTGATGGCTTTATCTTTGAGTTTTGACTTGAGGTCTCACATTTTACAGTCCTTGCCTTAGTATGAATGGTATTGTGAGGTTCAATAGTAGTTGAGGTCTCAATAGGTTTGAGAATTGAATTTTGTGAGATATGAACTTGAGAAACATGGCTTGTTGCATCATTGAGGGTGCATATAAGTGCCTTTAATGGAAAAATTTCATAATATTGTTTTAAGAAAGGCTTATAGGTTACTATATGAAGCTCATATAGTTGTTAAGAAGATGCATGCAGACCATAGATAGCTTTACCATTGGTCCAATATGCATTGAGATATTTTAGAATATGTGGCCAAGTGTTTGGAATGTCAAAGGGTTAAGGACAAGCATTAGCACCCCATCAGATTGTTGTATCCACATGGGATTCCTAAGTGGAAGTGGGATGTGGTTTCTATGGATTTCATTGTTGGGTTTCCTTTGTCGTTCAATCGAAAGGATGCTATCATAATGACTCTAAACAAACTATCTAAGGTGGCTCATTTGTCACCTATTATGACCACCTATGTAGCTCCAATAGTTGCACGAGTATTCTTGAATGATATAGTGAGGCTTCATGGTGTTCCATGAAAGATTATTTCTGATAAGGATTCTATATTCACATCATCTTTTTGGAGGTCTCTTCAATAGGCCTTGGGAACACACCTTAACTTCAACACTGCCTATAATCTAGAAAGAGATGCTCAAATAGAAAGGTTCAATCGGGTGTTGGAGGATATGTTGAGGATGTACGTTACTGACCATTAGTCTTGATGGGAGGAGTATTTATATTTGGTGGAATTTTCTTAAAATTAATGTTGTTCCAATAGTTCTTTGGGTATTTTTCCATATTAGTCCTTGTACAGAAGGCCTTTTATAATCACCTTGAGTTGGGACCACAACAAGGATAGGGTTGCAGCTAAACCCAAGTTAGTTAACAAGATGGAGCAGCAGGTGGCATGAATCCGACAGGGGTTACAAGAGGCATAGGATAAAAAAAAGAACTATGTGACCACATAAGATCCTAATCAATTAATGAAAAGGGTCCAAGTTAGATCCTCACTTTGTTGGGCCATTTGAGGTGTTGAAGAGATTCAATCACATTTCTTACCACTTAGCATTACCACCTAGCCTATCTGGTGTGAATGATGTATATCACATTTCTATCTTATGGAGTTATATGCATGATATACTTCTTAAATATTTGATTGGGATGGTTTATAGGTGGAGGAGGTTGGGTAGTTGGCCATGGAGCCAATATGTATATACTGGGGCAGCGAACCTTGGCTTTTCGAGGGTGGTAGTTAGATCAGGTCAAGATCCAGTGGGACCAGCATGATGAGGTTGCAGCTACCTAGGAGGCGGCTTCACATATGAGGTCCCTTTATCCTCATTTGTTTGAGGACTTCTAGGAGGAAGTCAGATTCTAGGGGGTAGGATGTGAGACCCCTACTTGTGCACTCATGTTTCTTATGTTAGATATTGTAGTTGATACATTTGATATACTTTCGTAAATTTAGCATTCGTAGTATTTATGATGATGATTGATGCACTTTTATATCTCATGGAGAATGTTGATGGATGTTATGTTTTTATATAGAGTGCATAATCTTGATATGGTTATTTGATTAATGCATTTTATAATGGATAATCATTTATGATATTTTGTGTTAGATTAATTGATTATATTGATATGTGAAATTGTGTATTTTATTTGATTATATGTGTATTTGTGAATATTCTTATCATACCAACCCATCTTGTTGAGTGATAGGGAGTTCTAATACTAATGGATTTTAGGGGATTTAATTAGCCACCATTTTTTGTTGGGTATGTGATCCTATGGGTTATTGATTTTTATGTTGAATTATGTGATTTTCAAATGTTGTGTGCATCATGTATATTCGTGATTTTTTTTTAATGTGAGTTTTGAATTTCAATATTAGAGAAATAAATTTTAGATTATGTTTAGAAGGGACTAGGGTGTATTTTTGTGTGCTAAAAGTTAGTCTAGGTCATAAAGGTATGGGTAGCGAGGTTATTTTTGTTATGTGTAATCTTTTTAAAAGTATTTTTACCCTTATTTTGTTCCCACTCACAAGAGTGACGAAAATGGTTGGTTGGTTATGTGGTTGAGGTCGTTATGTGAGGGAACTATTTCTCCCCCTTCTTTAAAAGTTCCTCCTCATGATGAGGAGAGGGTTACTATGCTATTTTTGCTCTTTTCTCTTTTCTGATTTTGTAATTGCTTTTAGTTTGGGAAATATTGTGAGAAGGAAGGAGGAGATTGTTGAGAGAGGAGGTGGCATCCATTCTTTTGTGTCTACCATTAGTGGGATTATAGCGTTGAAGGTAATTCTTCTTCCTTGATATTTCATAGTGAGATGTTATGCATTTTATGCATTTTAAAGGTGTTTTTGATTGACGGTTTCATTTTTAGGATTTTATTTCGGTTTTTCATTTGATGTTCAGAAAGAATTGTTGTATATTTTTTGTGTATCATTTCTTGTGGGAGGTCACCCCCTCTTGTATAAAAGTTTTTTGGTCTTCCACTTGTGGGGTTTGATTGGGAGATTGATCCCTCATATTGGGGCTTCCATATTTGGGATAAGAGTATCTCATTCAAGTAATGACCATTATTGGGGGTATGAGTACCCTTGTATTTATGGGATATAAGTATACCTTCTTATATATTCAGTTATATGTATTGGAAGAAATAAGGGGTGTTGAGTTATGGATGTGTTGGTATGGGGTTTTTGTGGAGAGTTATTATGGAGATGTGATTTAATTTTGTACATTATATTAACCCATGTTTGGTCGAGAGCCTACTCCCCCTAAATGGTTCACCCTTTAGATAAACCAATGTGATAGTTTTAATATTGTTTCTTTTGGTGTGATAATGTGAGAGATGTTGTATATGTGAGTAAAGTCGTTCAAATAAAACGTGTTTGTTGAGTTGAGTCTTTTGGTGGCTAAGTGATAATCCAGTGCTTGGGGGTTGGTTGTTGTGCAACCCTATGGTTGGGTGGAGAGCCCATCAGTAATTTGTGGTTTTTCCATACTTGATCTTTTCAAGGTTTCTTGTGGAGATTCTTCAAGATGATTGGAAATGAAAGGGGTGTAGTGTTGGATTCAAAAGTCATTACCACATCTTGTATTTGTACTCATGTTTATAAATATTTTGCAAGAGTTGTAAAATATAGTTTTCAAAAGTTGGCAAGATAATGTTATCACTGGTGGAATTCAAATCATTTTCTCAAGTTGTGTTATCATAGAGGAAATAAATCATGAATCATTGTATTGTACCCTATTATATGCATATATTATGTACTTTGAAAGAAAAGGAAGTTTTCATAAAAGTTGTAAAGAAATAGTATCTAAAGTTGTGGAAGGAGGATAATGTTATGAAATCAAGGTTAGTTGTTGATGAATCATTCCTATGAATTTTAATCTTACTCTTGCATAAATGTTACAAACTTGTTTTTTGAAAACATGTAATGTAGATTTACTTAATTATCTAAAAACATGTGGCTTGTTTTAATTTTTCTTGAAAAATTAAGATGTAAAGGTTATATCATTCTAGTTTCCTTGTAAAGAAAAATAAGGGTTTAATTCTCAACTTAAATGTAAACACAATGAATTTGAGTATTAGGTTCTACATAGTGGAGTTATAGTATTTCCATACTCTTGCATGAAAGATTCGATAGATTGTTAACTTGACTTAAATACAAGGGAGAAATTGATTTTACATGCATAGCTTTAATCTTTCAACCCATGGTAGGGCTGCACAAGATAGTTCACAAGAAAGGAAAGGGAAAAATTATGTAAATGAGGACAAAAAGAAAAAAAAGAGCATGAATTGGGTTAAAAGGCTAATTGTGGAAATAGTAAGTATAAATTTAGAACTTGATATTAGATCAACCTGGCATATCAACTACTATTGATTATGTCTGTAGTTCAAGTCTTAACCAATATTTGTGAATTTGGATCTATTCTTCACAACACTGTTCTCAGTCATGCATAGGAAGGGGACGTGACTGAGGGTTTTTTGCCCCTAAAGGGTGGTTTCGACCCCATTGCCACCTCTATTTTCTTGTTGCAAACCACCCTAGCTCTAGTCGATGTGCCTAATAACAAGAATCATCATTTTAATTTGAGAATATGAATGTAATAAACTACACATTATTAAATTAATATTTAGATAATTAATTAATGGTTAATATTGTGATATATTAAATTAGATTTGATTATTTCTATTATTTTATTAGCTTCAATTTATTTTTAGAAACTTTGCATTATAAAATCTATAAAGAGCATTCACCTCTTTTATTTAATTAATGAATAGTTTACCATTTCATGGTAATAGAGTGGGAAAAATTTTAACTTTTCTAGCACCCTTTGGTATTTTCTGGTTTTCTGAAAGTCATGTCTCTTTCTGGAAAAATCATGGATTTTTTTGTGTTCCTATTTTTGAGGGTTTTCATTATAGAATTGCAACATCTACTGTATGAGAAATCATGGATTTCTCCAACTAAAATTCATGGGTCTTTCTGCAATTAAAGTCACGATGGATTTCTGGTAAAATCATGAATGCAAGCATGGGTTAGTGAAGTCTTTTTTCATCTGTTTTATGATGTGACTGAGAGTTTTGAATGGTTTGATCTCCTATCTGATGACAAATTCTGCAAACTATGATGCGTTTTTTTGAAAACTCATTTTTTTCCATATGTTTTTCATGATTGGCTTCTACAAACTACACGTGTCTTGAAAAATATTTTTTGACTTTTTTTTAGTGTCACAACTAGGGTTTATGCTAGATTTTTAATTTTTTCCGCTCATATTCTTTTCAAATCATGTCTTTTCAAACATGTGACCTAGGTTTTGAAGGTAGTTTTGACCATTTTTTTGTGGGAAAAGATGATATTTCTAGGAAATTTTTAGAATCACGATTTTAAGTTTTTTCTCAAGAGATTTCTTCTACAAATCATCTAGTTTCTATACTTTTGATTGTTGTTTGTGAAAAAATCAAGGGTTTGCGTTGCAATTTATGATAGATTTTTTAGTTTTAGGGTTTTCTGCCTCTTTCTGCCATAATTTGTTTGAGGATTTTTTATGAAAAATGGCCTCTTTATCTCACATTATGCTAGAATGTAGTGAAAAATTCAATGACCACAACTACAACACCTAGAAGCAGCATATGATGAAAATATTTGAGTATCGGTGCCTTGACCAAATTTTTCTCAGGAACACTACATGTCATGCAATGGTGGGTAAAGATCAAGAGAAATTTGATGACCAAAAGTGGGAAGTCGTGGTGCTTATTAAATTATTGATCACTGATGACTAGCTGCCTCAGGTGCCCTCTGACAAAAAAACTAAAGAAATCTAGGATCTTCTAAAAGATCTTCATGAAACATTTGAAAAGAGACGATCGTTCTTTCTAAAGAACATGTTATCCATCATGATGGATGAGAAGACAAGTATGCAGGTGCACTTCACAAAAATTAAAGACATTCATGATCAGGTTGAGGCTATTGGTCAAAAGATGGAGGATGAAGATATGGTAGTCATCACTCTAAAGAGCCTATCAAAGTCTTATGATCACTTTATTGAGATGCTCAACATTACCTCAAATAATGTTGACTTGAAGTTTCCAAAACTTTGCACCAAACTTATATAGTAGGATTGATGGAGAAAATAGTTTGGTAGTAGTCCTAGTTCATTTACTGAGCTAAGATATTTCAAAAGAATAAGGGAAAGAATCAACCCTCTCAAAAATCTAGTCAAACTCATTCCTAGGAATCTTCCAAGAAGAAGAAAATTCAATGCAATTATTACCACAAGTATAGTCACATGAAGAAATATTTTCAGAAACGCTTGGCTTCTAAACAATCCAAGCAAGGAGAGACTAAATCTAAAGCCCATGTTGTAGCTCACACACTAAGTAGAAGGAGTTTGTGTTCTATGCCTTTATGGCTAAGAGTCTTGTAGATCATGTTAAATCCTTTGCCTGATCTATTGATTCAGGTGCATGTCAACATTTCACTCATCATCAAGATTGGTTCATTGAGTACATGCCATTAAGAGACTCGATTATCTTTTGAAGAGGTAAAGAGTATACTATTGTTAGAAAGGGAAACATGTAGATTCATTCTGGAGGGAGAAATTTAATATTTCTTGATGTGTAATTTTTACCTCGCATCTAGAGCTTAATTTACTTTCAGTCAATCAGATAATCTATCACTCTCCTCAGCTAGATATTATTTTCAGCATGCATACATGTAGCATTGTTGATAAAGAGACTTGCACTACAGTTGTTTAAGGACTTGAGGATCATGCTCTATATAGAATTGTTGATTCTGGTGATTCTCAAGAGTATGCTATGGTAGCTAGGAGTACTTCCATCAATAGCCTCTGGCATCAACATTATGGGCACCTGAATATGCATTATCTCTCTTAGCTATCTAGAGATAATCTAGTTGGTGTTCTACCTATGATTCAAACTCAAAATCATGGATTGTGTCAAGCTCGCCAAGCTAGAATGTAGCATCAGAATCCATTCTCAAATGGTGACTCATGGAGAGCTTCCAAGGTATTATAGTTGGTTCACGATGATGTATGTGAACCAATAAAAACTCCTTCAGTTAATGGTTGCAATTATTCTATTTGTCTTCTCCTTATATGTGAGCCCCAAGGATTTGTCTTTGCAAGCTTCTAATTTGGATCTTTGTCTTCCCCTAGCTCTACCTAATGGGAGAAATTCTATAGTTGTACAGACACCTCAATAGAATGTTCCTCCACCTACCCCTCCTTAGGAAAATCTAGATCCTAATCTAGCTAATTTTGTTCAACCACCCCTCGTGATGTTGTTCCTCTTGTTTCATATATTCCAGTACTTCTACTCTCTGGCCTAAATGATATGCTAAAACCATAAGTGGTTCTCTATGATGATGAATTCATTAAGGGTAGATCTACTGAAATAATAGAAATTAGTATAATATAGTTAATTTTTCTCTTATGGTCAATCTTCACAATATCTTTGAGCCTCAAACATTTTTGAGGCTAAAGGAATACCTGACTGGGAACAGGCTATGAAAGTTGAACGTCATAGTCTTCTGAAGAATAAGACTTGGGCCCTTTCCAATCTTCCACCTAGGAAGAAGCCCATTGGTTGCAAATGGGTGTATAAAATTAAGTAGAAGGTTGATGGAACTCTCGATAAGTATAAGGCTCAATTAGTAGCCAAAGGGTTCTCATAGACAAAGGGAATTGATTATGAGGAGACTTTTTCCCCCATGGCCAAAATGAGTACTATTTAGCTTGTTCTCGCTGTTGTAGCCCAATTCAAATGGGAAGTTCATCAAATAGATGTCAAGAGTGCATTTCTGAATGGTGATCTACAAGAAGTCTATATGACACAACCTCCTAGTTTCAAGGTTTCTAGTAAAGAACACCAGGTTTACAAAATAGTGAAAGCACTGTATGGCCTTAAACAGGCTCCACATGGGGCATGGTACATAAAAAATGATAAGTACCTCATTGATCATGGTTTTCAAAGGATCCCTTCCAATTCTAATTTGTATGTCAAATATCTTGGGGTTGATATTATTTTTCTTGTTGTCTTTGTTGATGATCTAATCAATACTACCAGCTCAGAACTTTTGATTGAGGAGATCAAACATAATCTTAGTCAATCATTTGACATGGTAGATTTTGGAATTCTTCATTATTGTCTAGGTGTTGAGGAGCTAGTTGCATCTTTATCTCTCAGTCCAAGTATGCTCATAGTTTGCTTGATAAGTTCAAGATGAATGATTGCAAACCTACACCTACACCTCTGATGATTCAAGGACTAAAAATATTAGCAAAGTTAGATTCACCTATCCAAAATGAATCAACATTTAGGAAACTAGTAGGAAGCCTCATTTGTCTCACTACTACTAGAACTTATCTTAAGTTTTCTATGAGCTACATCTCTCGCTTCATGATAGCCCCTAAAGCTGAACACTGGGTTACAACAAAGCATATGTTGAGATATGTGAAAGGGACTTCTAACTTTGGAATTCTATATGGTAGGTGCAAAGATCCTAAGCTGATTAGCTTTACACACTTAGATTGGGTAGGGCTTGTTGATAATAGGAAGTCTACTTTTAGGTATGTTTTTAGTTTGGGTAAAGGTTTAGTTACTTGGACCACCAAGAAGTAGCAGGTAGTGGCTCTTTCCTCAACTGAAGCTGAATATTGGGGAACTATTAAAGCAACTTGTGAGGTAGTTTGGCTTCAAACTTTCGACATCAGGTACATGTGCAGGATCATCATGGAAAAAATAGGCCCTTAAGTGGCAAAAAATTCAAAAACTTTAGAGTTATGCAACTTGGCGTAAAAATTTGAATAAGTTATCTATATTATTTCAAAAATATGTAAGAATAGAATCTATAGAAAATTGAATGTAGTTTCTAAACTACTAGGTTTGTTTTAAAAAAAAAAATTGTTTGGTAAAAATTTGAAATTTCAATGCGGTGGTACTTAAATTCGGGGAAAAATAAGTAGGTGTAAATGGAAGCCACCCTAACCAAAATAAAATGATAATATTTTTTTATAAGATTTTAGATATAAGTAGAGGAGACTCATGCCCCAATGTGATGCATATTTTTTGGTAATTTTTGAACTAAATAATTAATTATGAATTTTTTATTACAAATTTTTTTAAAAATATAAAACTCCTTATGTCTACATTACCTTAGCAGTCAAAACTGTGAAATTCAAATTTTATTTTTTAATCCTATAATTATGCAAAGCATAGAATATGATGCATGTTTTAGATTCAAAATTTGATACCTTGAAGCGATAGATGTTTGTCAATCAGCCTATAGATCGGGACTTTAGTCGTAATTTGAATAGAAAATGAATAATAATTACTTATTAAATTCAAGGTAAGGCATAATTTATATTGGTAGAAAGCTAAAAATCTTCTTTAAAAACCCTTTTCATTTCATCAATTTTGGGTAAAAAAAATTCGTCAACCACATACCCCTCATATTGCCACTTTTTGGCCCATCATGATCCTACACATACCCACATCTACGAATGTCTCAAGCAAGGCCTTCCCCTTTGTACTATGACAATCAAGGGGTGTTGAAACTTGCCAAAAATCCAGTCTTCCATGAAAGGACCAAGCATGTTGAACTTCATTTTCATTTCATCCGCCAACTTGTCAAAGATGGATTAGTTGTGTTGCAGTATGTTCCCATTGAGGATCAGACTGCAGATATTCTCACCAAGTCTCTGAGCCCACATGATTTTGTCAAATTTAGGGGCCATCTTGGTGTAATTGATAGATTGACCATTAAGGGAGGGTATTAAATTAATATTTAGATAATTTATTAATGGTTAATATTGTAAATATATTGAAAGGTGGAAAATTGGATGCTCTCCCACCTTTAGGGTTTGGACCTAAAGGGGCAATTTTCCCTTTCACTGAAGAAAACCCTTGACATCTCAATGTAAAAAGAAAGAGATCTTTCAAGAGGGTTGTCCTAAGGATGAATATGATCTAATGAGGGTTCACCACCAAGTCTAAACTTGGAAAAGATAATGAAATGCAAGATGAAATGCAAAACCCTAATTGAATGCAAACTAAAACTAAATGACCAAGAAAAGTGAATGAAACAACATAGAAAACTAAAGACAGGAAGGTGTGCACTTGGGAAATTGGAGATGGCTGAATGGGGGTTTGAATCACTAGAAATTTTTATTTTATTATTGGTTGGGACTCATTCAAAAAGCTGGGTGAAAATTAGTCCAAATTTTAGAAAATTGTGTAGGAATAGAAATCTACTAAAAGGGTATCCAAATCTGCAAAAACCTGAAAATTTACTAGAACCGAGACTCATTTTCCAAAAATGGTAAATCAGTCCAATTAGGATTTTCTAATACTTCAGAAGCTAATCCTACTCTTCTCTTTGTGCTCTATCCTTCCTGATTGGTTTTCGGATCCAAATCTTTGATTTGCAACCTATAGGTCTCCTCCAAGGTTCTCCAAGGCTTGATGACAACTTTGACATCTTTGAAGGATTTGCAACTTTTCTCTAATCCTCCTCCTTGGGAAATTTGCAACCTATCCATGCAAATAACACACAAAGGAGAGGGAAAAATGTTTGGTTAGTGGATAGGGGTTTGTGTTGGTCAAACTCCATTTTGGAAGTCAATCGTTGAAATGAAATCAAATAAGAATGAAGAATGATGAATGAACAAATGATAATGTTGCAACTCACCAAACCCTAGGAATAAGGTGTTGCAAATATCTATGTAATGGCTCCAATGGATGTGGTTTTTGACTCTTGCTTGAATGATGTTGATCTTGAATGAAATGCTTGCTTGAATCATAATCTCTGCAGCACAATTGTTAGCACAATAACAAACATGATATATGAAATCCTTGACAAGATGATTGATGGTTGAATACTGCTCTAAAATTCAAAATAATCTTCCCTTGAATGATCTTGAATGCTTTTGTGAACTCTTGAATTCTTGTTAGATTGTTCGGTGAAAATATAAGTGAAAGAACCTTGTATAATGTATACTCAATTATGCAAGAATTCTCAAAATTACAATAAGCATAAGCCTACATCGTGATCTAGGAGCAGTCAAAATCCTACTAGAAATTTGAATTTATTTTAATTTTGGGCCACAGCAACACTCATTCACCTTACAGGTGAAGTCCCATCGTGCATAATGTATGGGAATCAAAAATTAAAAGTGCTTTAGAAGGTGAAACTGGTTCAAAAACAAAAGACTCAGGTGGGGACTCGCTGATGGTGTTTTCAGACAAGAACAACTGCATGTAAAGAATGCAATATTCTTCTATCTCTTGAAAGGTTACCAAAAATTGTCTACTAAAATCACCTCTAAGGTCTCTAAATAGGTCATAATAGCGATAAACAATCCCGATAATATTTGAAAATGCCGTAATCACAAAGGACCTTACTACGCAAATGATCTTCAACTTATCAGATATGACAATATGATGATCTTAAATCCTAAATCTAACCAAATGATAAAGAAATAGCAAAAGATAAGGGTGCAAGGATATAATAGAATCTAAACTACTCCCAGAATGAACAATGTAAACAACAGATATTTGGAATGGACCTATCTCAACTAACCAGTTCCTGATCGACCCACAATGCAATCTTACAAGAACGGTGCAATCTTCTAAGGTATTTAAATTTTCAAATCATAGACTTGCATCTACAATCGAACTTAGGCACATTGAATATGTATGATCTAGGTTGACTTCACCAGCCTAGTACAATCAGATAGTTACTGGGAGTATAGACCAGAGATAGCTACAAACATTCCAAATATGAAATCATAAACATCATACATCCAACTGAAACTGATTTATTTCTAAATACTAAACCCTAGATTTCCAAGCAATTTGAAAGATAGAACAAAAGAACCACGCAAGATGAAATAACACAAGAGATTTCACTAGGAAAACCACAATGTCTTCAATTGTATTAATCACCAAGATGCTGCAACAATTCAACTATTCTGATACAGAGTTTGCTTCAAGAAACTGAATATTACTTCTAAGGAAAATGCTCTAACTATTGCTCTCACTTCTCTATCACTGTCTAGCTAATGTCTAACCCTTTACAATGAGGCAAGAATGCCTATTAATAGCAAATCCCAAGGTATGTCGGCCCAGCCAAACATTTTTACAAAATAATAAAAATCCGCCAAAACAGGTCGGCCAAGGAAAAACGAACTAAGGCACACATTAAATGCCATCATCCAAGTCGGCTTTGACACAGTCCCCAAGGAAGTCCGGTCCAATGCATGCCCTATGATAATAGGGAAGCACAAATCTCGAAATGAGCATTAACTGCTACTCCCTTTATCCTTCTTCTGCCCGGATGACCCTTGGACCTTCAAGAATATTCCCTCCAACTCAGCAATAGGTGGCAATGGCAAAACCCTGAGTCGGCATTTAATGGAATCTATTTCTTCATTGGACCATTCAACAATTTTGTTCCAATCCTCCCTGCTGGCCATGTATCTATCCATCACCGCCAAGTATGTAGCTGCATCGTCAAGTAGGTGGCCAGTGACAGCTCCATCAGAATCTGGGGCATAAATTTCATGCCACCACTCCTTCAATTGTTCCAAGCTTAGATATTTGGGAACTATCTTCTTCCTCCCTGTCATTACCTCAAAGAAGGCAATGCATCTGTCATAGACTGCAGTAAGCTCACTGTCAATTGACCTTCTTCGTTTCTGTATTTTCTTCAATGTCTTCTGCCTAATCTGCAGCGCCTCAAACCATTCCCACGGCTCATCCAACCTGGAGGAAGGAAGGATTCCATCCTTAGCTAATTGCTCCTTGCCATGTCCCAGGATAACCTTCGATTTTTGCAACAAGAGGTCCATGTCATCCTTATCCTGAGACAGGATATGCTCTAACAGCTGCTTCACTCGGACTGCATCCTTTCCCACAGATAAGATCTCCTTAATCGTATCATCTCCTTTGGTTTGGACATCCATCAGCCAATCTATTGCAGCCTGAGATGAGGCCTTCATCTTTTCGATTCTGGAGATAGTCTCCTTAGGCAGAAACCCGGGAGTAGCAGATGAAGAAGGGTGAAGGGATTGCAAAGGTTTCATAACCTCCTCCAAACACCTCCTTAGCCGTTCATTTTCCTTCTTGAGTTCGTGTTTGGTTTGGGTCTCCTTCTTCAACCTGTCCACAATTACTGCACTGGATCCCTCAAACTCCTCAATATCCTGCTCCATAGAGACTGGCCCGAGGTTGATAGTCTGGACATTATAGTCCTGGCTTGTAATATCCTCCCTCATTTTATCTGCGACAGAGGTGGCAATGTGGACTACCCTGTTGTTCGCTTCATCCCTTTCCACCCGGGAGATGACCTTGGCAGCTTTCTTCTTCTTTCCCTTACCAATCTTAGATAGCATTTCATCCCAGTCTAAGGGAGTATCTTCAACAATCACCTGCTTCTTCCTTGCAAGTTCCTTCTCCAGCCAATCCAGGGCTACAGGGTCAGTCTGGATTTCTTCTGTCCTGGCATCTTTTGGCTCTTCTGTCACTTTTTCTTCTTCTGCGGTTGCCTTATCATCTTCTTTTTCCAGAAGCTGTTCACCTTGGTCAGGCTCTTCAAGTCCTAATTCTGGAAGTACTGGTGATGGAGTTCTAGCAGGGATACTTTCTTCCGGCTCAGGTGATCCGTGGCCTCTGTCACCTTCTGGGGAATCCTCATATTGCACCAACAGAGAAGTGTGTCTTTCTTCTGTTTCTACCTCAAGCTTAGCCGCCTCACCGAAAAGTGTTCCTTCCTTAAACTGTCCTGCCTCCCCGCTAGTTTCATGCTCATCCAGATTCTCCGGTTCAGGTGTGCTTGGCAGTGGAGAAACAGACTTTGGTGGCTCTTCAACTGGTAGCTTTGGGGAGGAGTCTCTCTGTTGTGCAGCATCCTTGGGAGAGGGAGTCCTTGCTTTCCTTATGTAGACTTTGGTTTTCTCCCCTCCGGAACTCTCCACATCGACAATTGGAGGTTCATCCTCCGAAGCAACTTGATCTTTCTTCCTGGTAGTCCTTGTTGTTCTAGTTTTCTTAGGCGGTGGAGGAGCATCTTCCTCCTCAGCTTTCTTCATTTCCTCCTCATCAGAAGACTTGCTGATCGTCAACGTCTTCCACCTTCGCTTCCCTTTAGGTTTCCTCTTCGTTTCAGGCTCAGCTCCCTTGGTACCTCTGACTTTTATCTTGAATGGTGAAGTTTTTGCTATTTTCCCTTTGGGGTCATCTTCCCCAGATTCTTCAGAAGTCGACATGGGGTTGAGATTTCCCATCAATTCAAAGGTGCAAGCTACCTTTGCATTCTCCAACTCCCAGATTTTATGTTTCACCCAAGAAAGAGTGAATTTCATCATAGGGGCCATTAGGTCCTCCAATTATGTAATCTCATCTTCATTCCAATTAATATCTCCAGTCGCTCTGTCTTTCACTGCCTCATAGGTGTGGTCCTGCACCAGATTTCTGTCATCATCAAGTTGATCCAGAATCAACTTAACATTATATTGCCTAATGGCCTCCACAGGCAACCTAGAATATCTTTTCTTCCTCACCTCAAGGTCATCTTTGAGATTGACCCAATAATCTTCTAAGTCCTCCTTATGCCTATACTCCCGGGTAGCTTTCTTCTAAGCCTCTCCAGTTATATCAAAATTCATTCTTTTCGAATGGAAGGAGAATCCATATGCGGCCAGTTCTTCCCCTGCGATGTGAGCTGATTGGATAGACGGGCACATCTCTCCCACACCAATCCCAAGAGGGAAGTCTCCTCCGAAGCCTGTCTTGTGCTTCTCCCTCTTCACCACTACATCAAACTCACAGATTTGTCTTACAACTTCCAGTAGCACAATGTGATCAGTGGGATACCGAGGCAACCTGTAAGGGGCAACCGGGCATCCATCAATTCTGAGGTAGGTGAAGGTAGGGAACTGGATGAACCATGCTCCGTAGTTCTTTATTATCCCTTTGGCTCCATCGGATAATCTCACGTGCTCAACATTCTGGAGTGTCTGGGTAATATGCATCGTGAACGCATCATTGGCCCTTCTGTAATCTTTGTGCCCCAGATGCAACTCCGGATAAACCTCATAAATTATATTCTGTCCAATTGTTCCCCTCGGATTCAGACCTTTGTAGCGGTAGGAGATGGCCAACACATACATTACATATGAGGACATAGTGAATTTCTTGGCCTCCAGGACATTCCTCAACTGTCTGTCAATCTCAGCACTGATTAGCCCTGCCCAGTGATAGTTAGTCCCTTGCCCAATTTTAGTGATCACATGGACCATCCAACTCTCCAATACTCCTGCACTTCTCAATCCGGCCACCCTGCTCAGAAGTGTGATGGCATCATATACATCTGACCTGAATTTTACCCTGTGCAGCTGCTTGGGCAACTTTGAATGATGGGATTTTGGCTTTTCTAGCCATGAGTTGATCATCTGCTGAGCCTTGACTGGCTCATTCTCATAGTAGGTCCTGGCAGTGTCAATATTCAAGGCACACACTGCAGGAAGATCTGGCATACTGAAAGCCTGTGTAATGGAGGCCGGACTGAAGTTGGCCAAGACTCTCCCCTCGGTGCTGACCACTCTCTGTGTATCAAAGTCGTATTGTCGGGCGCACTCCAAGATTAATTCATAACACTGAACTGCCGGAGGGAACCCTGCCACATGTACCAATCCGGAGTTCATCATCCCTTCTCTCAGGGCTGACTGATCTTTCTCATCCATTCTCTGTTTGAACTCCTCATATCGCCAAGCACCAACATTAGTATCTGATATTGCGGCCCACACAGAAGACACTTTGCTCTCAGGAAGCTTGTTCTTCATGTCCAGTCGTAGTCATTCTATCTCAGAGATGGATGAAGCCCCTGCGCCACCCTTGGACTTCCCAGCAGCCGCCTTGCTTGATTCAGCCTGCATATCCAAAAATTGTCATTAGTATTCAATTATTGCTCATATTCCAATCCGAAAGGTCAGCACAAAATCATATAAATCAATCAAAATCCATTGCCAAATGCTAATCCTTCGAGATCCAGAGAAATCAGATAGTCTGGGAAAATCATGCAAACTGGGAAAATACCGTCGGGGCAAAATTTTAGAGAAATCCGACCCAGACGGATTCCTTCTGCCAAAGCATCATTAGTCAAATAAATCATTAGTGCAGATGAAAAAACAAAGGATAATCATTGAATTCACTCATTGGCAACAAGAAATAAGCATTAAACAACTGTTCCATTAATCCTATCATCGAAACATTTGAAAGGACACAATCAGACAGGAAATCCAAAAAAATCCGGATGGAACGGATTTTCGCGGACGACCTAAAATGTGCCGGAAATAACCCCAGTCTGCAGAATAAGTCCAAACCGGGAAAATCCGGAAGCAAGGAAATTCCGTGACGACCTCGGAAACCCGAAAAATGACAAAATGCGAACCAAAACTCAAACGACCACGGGATCCTCCCCACCTAAGCTCGAATGATCTTAGAACCGACGACAATTAACAAAATTCAGAGCGCAAAGGACCCCAAAGTCCTAGAAACTTGCAAAGGACAAATTCCCACATCGAAACGATGATGCCCTAAATCGAATAATCAAATCTCCGCCATTAAAACCAGAGCAAGCTTTAGGGTCTAAAGTATCGGCTAAGGATTTACCTAAAGCACTCGAATCCTAACAAGATGGGAAAGTCAATGTGATACGGGGGAAAAATCGCTCAAACAAAATGAAATCTCTGCTCTAGGCCCAAACACCGAAGAAAAACCCTAACTTCGCACGATATGGCAGATTCCGCACTAAAAGAACAAGCAATCAAGCCAAGAACTCCGTCTAAAGGATACATACGCAACCTCATGGATAAATAGAGCTCATAGGGCAATGGAAGTAGGGTTCCATAACTAAAAACAGGTCAAACCCCAGCTCTATAAATATGAAACCAAAATCAATCAAGGGCCGACCCAAATCTAATAATACCCAATGCAAAACCCTCAATCACCATACAAGCAAAACGGAAGGGAAATGACTACATACCATGGATCGAAGCGGAAGAATTTCGAGCTTGAAAAGGGGACCTTCTCAGAAAACACGTCCAAGCAATGAAAACACCGACACCAGCACTCAAGCAATCCTCACACAAACAAATTAAGATTGATTCTCAAAGCTTCAAACAGAAATCTCAATCGCCAGAGCAATCAGCAAGGGAGCAATGAAGTTAGAATGGCGCTGAAAATGCCCTAAATCCACCCTTATACCCGCCTGAGCGAAGGTACCTCAACCATTAATGCGTGATAAGACATTTCTGACAAGTCCGCAAACTCGAGCCCCAAGCGAAATTTCGGAAAATCCCTTTAATGCGCCGAACAATGCATTTCTCAAGTAAAATGCGTAAACCTGAAATGAGGAAGGCCGGATTTTGGCAACCGGGAAAATCCGGGCCAGACCTGAAAATCCCGGCAAGGTAGAAACCCGTAATCGGGCTAGCCGTAAACCGACAAGGAACCGTGGCCCCGAAAATTCGCCGAATGAAAACTCCCTGCTAAGTGAAAACCCGGACTTGACCAAAAACTCATTTTCAATCAATTCAAACCTCAAGGCAAGGTCAAAGTCAGCAAGACCAACATGTCAAGACCCTAAAATGATAAATCCAATAGAAGCAAAGGTCAAAGACACCAAAAGAGGGTCCCTACTCCAAGTGGGGCATAAAAGTAAAAACTTCACAAACAATTCCAATGTTTTGTATCATGTCATTTTTGTTGGTGATAAGAACAATAGGTATTGTGTCTGAAGCTTGAAGGTAACAACTTGCTAGGGTCAAGAGGTCAAATGGGAGGTAAGGTAAGCATTTTTTTTTTTAATAGTTGGGTCATGATGTTGTGAAGTGTATCGAGTAAGGGTGTAAATTTTCTTTGTAGATCCACAAATATATAAGGATTACTCTTGTTTATAGCAGCTACTTGGGTATAAACTTGTTGGGTAGGTTGGAAGGTGGAATTTAGTTGAAGGAAAATTTTTATTTTGTCTTCTAAAAGGCTGGTAGGTGTTTTGGTTTGAGGGTTCAAAATTTTTTAGGATGGGTAGAGGTGGTTTTTGGTTTGCTACTACCTATGAAATTTTGATAATCTCAAAGGGCAATGCATAAATGCATGAAGGAAGGGAATTTCATCATGGTAAGCTTATCTCTTATCTTTCTTTGTAAATTTTCTATGAAATTTTTTTGAAGGTGGGAATTAGGAATCTTCACACTAATTTGGGAATAAAGAGATTGGTAACATGAAATAAATTCAGTGAATTTTTCACCCTCAATTTTCTTACATCTCATCAAATCAGCTAATGTCATTTCAAGAGCCATATGCACTTGGAAATGGTTAATAAAGGCCTCAACAAGTTCATTGAATGAATGAATTGAGTTATTCGGTAATGCAGAAAACCAATCCAAGGAAATGTCTTTCAAGGATCAAGGAAAAATTTTAGAAAAAAGTTTTTCTTCAAGGATATAGTCACTACATAAAGCAATAAAGGCACTGACATGATTAGCAAGATCTCCCTTTCCTCCATATTTCTCAAATCTAGGGATCTCTATATCTTGTGGCACTAAAGTTCTCAATATCTCCAAAGATAATGGGATGCTTTTGAGATAGTATGAAGGTGGACCATTTTGATTTTGATTTATGGTAGAAACTTGATGTTGAATGCATGAAAGGCTTTGTAAAAGGTGGTTAATGATAGGATCATTGATTGCAGTTTGAGATGGAGGTGAATATGGTGGTGGTGTGTATTTGTTGGGAGGACAAGTGAATGGATTGCTTACAGGAGGAGATATAAGGTTAGATGCCACATAGGTACAAGGAGCACTAGTGGAAATGTTTGAGGTAGGTAAGATATTGCTATTTGGTTGCATTGTTGTGGTCACTTGAGGATTGGTATAGGTGGGAATGGAGGTTATGGTTGGAGGGGGATAGGTTTGATTAGCTCCTTGGATTTTCACATTGTTTGAATCTTGAGCACCATTAGTGGTGGAAGGAAGATGTTTTCCAAAGATGTGAGCTATGTTATGCAAGCTTCCAATCCTTCATCACTTTCCATCATGCGGTGAATACTATCTATGGTAGGTATTTAACTGTTGGGAATTTTTTCAGTTCTCATGCTATATTGTAAATGAGCTAGGTCTTCATGCATTTTCATTATGTTTTCTTGAGGGATATGATCAACCATTGTTTAAAAACTTGGAATAGAACTTGTAGGTAAGGTAGGAATAGAAAAAGAGGTATCAAATGTATGGTCCATACCTAGTGAACTAATACCAGTACCAGAAGTAAGAGAGCTTGATAACCCAAGATCCACAATGAATGTTTTATCATAGGATGCCATGAGTCTCACAATTTGTCTAACCATAGTATTAGTAGTAGGAAACCAAGTACTATAGCTCATACAAGGGATAAACCAAAGAAAGTGCAATGAACACAATCTCCTATGCTTGCAATTACACTTGAAATGAAAGAAATTGGAATAATAGGAATTCTACAAATTGTAACAAAAAACTAAAAGCAAAAAACAAAATCACAAAAAAGAAATTTCAGATCTTGAAAATTTGGAAAGTCAAAGTCAATAGGGACTAAGATTCCAATAAGGGCATCTTGGTCCTATTGGCGAAATTTTGAGGTGCCAGGGATTGAATTAGAAATCAAACAACAAAGAGAGGATTCTAAGCCAGAAACCCTAAGAAGGATTAAGATGCTAGGAAGGGTATTTTAGTCCTAGCAAAGGTTTTTTTCAGAAAGACAACAAATTTTAGATTTTTTATAGTGTTCACAGGTTGCCTATTAAGGGTGTTGATGTTTAGAAATGGACAATTAAAAATGAAAATGAATGTAAGGAAAAGTAACTAGTGATAAGCAATGGAATGAAAAATTGAATGCAATTTATTTCAATTTTGGATGCAATAAGAATGTTTCTAAATGCAATTAGGATGATGAAAAATGAACTTTTTAGTTTTTCAATGAGATAAGATGATGCAAGAAAGAAAAAATGTAACCTATATGCACTTTCACTAATGCAAATGTGGGAAACCCTAAATGCACTTTCAATAATGCAAGATGCAATGCAAGAATGAATGCAATCTAGATCTAGGACTTTAATGATCTCCAAATTAGAAAATGAATGCTCAAAAAGGTTGGGTTCACCAAAATGAATAATATGAAAAATGGAAGATGCTTTATGGCCTAGGTCATAAAACACCCCTATTCTCCAATTGTCACTCAATTATGTCCTAGGAGTCCCAATTGGATTGAATATCAACCACAGAAGGTGATTCAATTATCAAAAAGGAAGACCTAGGAAGGGGTTCTTTAAGTTTTGAGGGGTTCACCACCAAGCAAATCTTGGAAAATATGAATAAGCATTCAACTCACAAAACCTAGTAATTCAAGCTAAATGAAGGATGTAAATGATGAAATAATGCAACAATAAGTTAGGATATGCGTACCTGGGAAGTCTAGAAATGCAATTAGGATTCTAGAAATGTAAAAAAGCTGTCAAAATGTGCTATGGAGGAAAAATATGCTCTCATACTTGTCTTAATTCTGCTAATATTTTTTGGGGTAGATGTAGAATCTTCAAATGCCAGAATAGGATCTACAAGAATTTCTAAAAATACCCTCGGGAGGACTAAGAAACACTAAGTGGTGACTTAGTCCCATCTAGAATTTTGGGAATCTCTAAATGTGGTCTTGAGTCTTGATGTCTGCACTTCCTTCTTCTCTGATCTCAGGGTCTAAAACTTTTGGATTTGGCCTATAGGTGAGTTTTTGTGAAGATGACAACTTTGTAGTGCAACTTTGCAACTTTTCACTCGCAATGATCTTCAAGTCTTCAAGCTAATTCTACAATAAAAAACACACAAGAGAGGAAAATCTTGTTGATTGTTAGTGAATGGGGGTTTTCCTTGGTCAAAAAACTTGTTGGTAATTAAACCTTGAAATGAAATAGAATAATGAAGGGAAATGATGAATGAACAACATGCAGTGCTACAACTCACCAAACCCTTGTAATAAGGTGTTGTAAATAAGCTTGAAATGACTACAATGGATGTGGTTCTTGAATCTTGCTTGAAGGATGTAGATCTTTCATAAAACACTTGCTTGAATCATAAACCCTACATCAAAAATGTTAGCACAATAACAAACATGATGCAATAGTATCCTTGATATGATGCTTTAATCTTGATGATGGCTCCAAATGCTTGATGAAATGCTCTTGAATGCTCAATTTTATATTAGGAATGCTCTCACAAAAGACTTGGATGTTTTTTATGAAAAAATGAGTGAAGGAACCTTGCATTTATACTTATCTATGCTTAATATGCCAAAATTACACCACACCAAGCTGACATATGAATTCATTAATTAAAGGAGGCTAAATCTTACCAAAATTTGAAATTGAATCTCAAAAATACCTCAAGGGGGACTAAGATGCCCTAGGTGGCATCTTAGTCCTGAGGCATGAGACTTGGTGCACAAAATTCAAAAAGGGACCTTTTTAAGGTGCACTAAAAATTAGGGTCTTAAGACCTTTGGGGAACAAAGATGCCCTAGGTGGCATCTTAGTCCTGACCCAAAAATCAGGGACAATAAGATAGAATCATTAAATGATCATTTATCATTTGATGTTTTTTTGGGATTAGCCATAAAAATATATAATTCATTAGGCTTATGGATGCAAAATAGGACCAATTAAGACATAAATAGGGATAAATAAAGCAAGGAAGTCCCAAACAAGTGTGAAAATGCAAGGGCATACATTTTCCTACACTACAAAAGAAACTAATGGTGATAGGTGATTATGAGTTGGTATTATCCCAGGTTAGATCCAAATACGCATCTAAACATAAGAGGTTAAAGCAATACAAGAATGTTTTATGGGATTCTATTGAGAAATTTGATGCATTCAAAATTGAATGGATGGAGAGAGGGAAGAATAGAGTGATATATCTACTAGAAAACATTTCCCTTAGGCCTGATGACATAACCTTTGTCAGTATCTCCAAGGTTGAGGTACAAACAAGGCCCTCAATCCCCAACAATGTGCACAACTGGAAAGGTTTCAATGATGATGAAGACATCTTGAAATTTTTGAAATGTGTTGATGAATATGAGAGTCAAGAGATTGAATTTGGAGCTTTTTTGAGAATATAGATGGAAAGGATACAATTTTCGGTAATGAGGTCATTAAAGTGAAAACAAATAAGATTCCTAAAGGCCTTGTGGCCTTATAGAGATTTTTTGACAATCAAGACAAAATAAATGCCAAGATAATTGCCACCCATCTAAAGGATTTAGAGGAAATAAACTTAGGAACTGAAAATGATCCTAAAAAGGTTTATGTGGGCGAGAAAATGAAGCCCAAGATCTAGGAAATGTTGATTGCTTTGCTAAGAAATTATAGACATTTCTCTGCTTGGTCATATGATGATTTGAAATCATACAGGGAGGAATTGTTTCAACATGAGATTCCTCTAAAGGAAGATGCAAAGCCTTTTAGGAAGAAGCAAAGACCCATCAATTCAAACATAGCCCCAAAAATGCAAGAATAATTAGTGAAGCTGAGGGATGCTATCATTATCAAGCCTATTAGGCACTCATCTTGGGTGTCTAACTTAGTGTCAATCAAGAAGAAGAATGGTGATATAAGATTATGTGTTGACTTCAGAAATTTGAATGTATCATCATTAAAAGACAATTTTCCACTACCTAATATGGAAGCCATGTTGCAAAAGGTGACTAGCTATGAGATTGTCCATGATGGATGGTTTTTCTGACCATAACCAAGTTAAAGTGAAGGAGTCTGAGCAATTTAAGACTACATTTACCACTCCATGGGGCACCTATGTGTATGTCAAAATGTCATTTGGCCTAACTAATGAAAGTGCTACTTTTCAAAGGGCTATGGATGTAGCCTTTTCTAATTTCATTGATTTGTTTTTGGAAATCTACTAGGATGACTTAACTACTTACTCCAAGAAAGAGGAAGATCAATGTATACACTTAGAGAATATTTTCATCAGGGCCCTTGAGTATGGTATTTCACTCAACCCAAAGAAATGTGCCTTGGGGTTACTAAAGGAAAATTGTTGGAACACATTGTATCCAAGGAAGGGGTAAGGATCGACCATTAGAGGGTAGCTTCCATTGAAAAAATTCCACAACCAAAGAATGTGAAAGGAATTCAATCATTCTTTGGTCAAATTAACTTCTTAAGGATATTTGTTACCAATTTTGCAGAGATTACTCACCCTATATCCAAGATGTTGAAGAAGGGTGAGAAAGTGGAGTGGACTGAAGAGCTAAGTAGGTATTTTCAAGCAATTAAACAAGTAATCAAGGAGGCTCCAGTCTTGAGAACTCCTGGTTTTTCCAAGCCACTACAAATTTTATCATTTGCATCATTTCACACTATTGTTGCAGTCCTGTTACAAAAAAATTAAGAAGGTTTTGAACAACCCATCACATTCTTTAGCAAATCTCTTCAAGCTGCAAAATTGAAATATGATTTAATGGAGAAACACACATATGCACTTGTTAAAGTTGTAAAGAACTTCAAGACTTATTGTTGGAGTAAATGGTTTTTACCATTTACTTGCTTAAGTCTACTTAGGCTTAATCTTTCATTTAATCTCCTAGGTGGTTTTTTCCCATGTGGGTAGTTTTCCCACCCATCACCTATTTCATGGCTTTAAAAGCATGTACAATATGTAAACTAATTATATCATTTTTATTCACTCCTTATTTGGTGAAATGGCCATGTGTTTCCTCTCTCATTTCTTGTGAAGGTGATTTGCTACAATTTGTGATCTTGGACTCCCACTAACATGGTATCAAAGCCATACAATATGCAACTCCTTCCTTGATAGTTTTTGCTGGGGATTTTTGAGATCTGAACAATTTTTGTCTGCATTTTATTTGGCATTTTTTCCTTATTTCTATTCTTCATCTTCCTGTGGTTCGAGATTGCTAGGAACATTTTTTTGTTGTTTGGTGACTATGATTGCCACATTTGTTCCCAATGATGGTTGTTTGAACTACATTGAAGAAAAATTGAAGAGTCTTTTGAGGGCTTGATTTTTGCATTGAAGGCCAATTTACCTATTGGAGGCCATGATTTGGCACAAGTCGTTAGAAATCATTCCTTTGGAGGGCACGTTTTTTGTGGGCATCAATTCTATAAGTTGTTTTATTTGTGGCATACCTCTCACTGGCTACTATTCATGTTTAGAAGGCATGAGATGGTGGCATTTTTCTACTCTTGAGAGCCTAAATTCTTTGTGATGAGGAATTCCTCATCCTAACTGGAGGATCGATTCAATTGTTCCCTGTATTTGGTGTTTCTATCATTCTTGAGGCTATTGGAAGGAGCAATTTCCTGTAGAAAGAGTGATTTTGCATTGGTGAGGAGGTGGGTAGTTTGAGGCTATAGGCTGATTTTGATCATAACTAGTAGTGATCCCATTGGAGGTGAGGTGATTTGCATAAGAGGGCCCATTAATTTGGAAGCTATGATCTAGAGCTGCGTATTACCTCTCTCGTTTCAATATTTTCCAAGCTAGGCATTTCTGATGGAGAGGCCATAATTTTCTTTTTTGGGGCTATGATTTAATTTTCATTATGAGAAGGCATGTCATCTTACTAGCCTATTTTTTACTAACCAAAGGTGATTTTTAGAGGTTGTGTTTCCTTCTTGGTGGGTAGTGATTCATTTCCTAGAGGCTACGATTTTTTGTTCAAGCCATGAGTTGCAATTGTGGAAGGCAAGGAAATTCTAGAGAGATTGGAGTGCTTACCTACGCAAATCAAATCCATATCACTTTGAGTCTAGGTGTGATAACATTATTTTCGATATAGCATTCTTGGCATACTTTACAAATCTCTAAAGTTTCCATTAGATATTTTTTCTAGGGTTTGGAGGTGGGCCCATATGCAGTGATTAGGGAATTTCTTTTGAACATTTATCCCACATTCATTCCATGGAGACATTCTTTGCACTTTATAGTCACCAACACTTGCATTGTGTTGTGAAGTTCTTGTAACAACCTGTGGACTTGTGCAATTCATTCTTGGAATGCTTGCTTGGTGAAACGACTCAGAGATTGGTGGAGATTGGTTGGTAATTGGTGAGGCTTGCCCAAATTTTTTATCCCCTATTCATTTTGTGGTTCTATGGTATGACCGAGAGCTCCAAAAGATTTTGAAAGTTCCTCTATAGGCCTTTTTTCCATTTTTTCATATCTTTTGCAAATGAAGGTCATTTTTTGCAAACCACATATCAACGAAAAGGTATTTTCATCACCATTGTAGTGGTTGAGGAATTTCTCTCATGTTTTGTTGTTTGGTGGTGCTTTTAATCCATTGAATTTAAATATTGGTGTTGTGCTCTTTAGAGTTGCTTGACTCTCATCCCTTGTGTTTGCATTATTTCTTTCTGAAGTATTTTGGGAAGGCTTCATTTGCAGTATTTGGGAGTTTCTAATTGTTGTTGAAGGTTAATGTCTTTGCATTTTTGGAGATTTTTCTTAGTACATCATGGGGTTTTCAGTTCATCCTATTGCGATTGTGTTGAAAAGGGTAAATTATAAACAATGGAGAGATGGTATCATAAAAGATATTAGATGGCTTCATTTGTTGCCACATTTATATAATCTTCTTCCCCTTCCTAGTACTGATAGTAAGAAATTTGCATGGAATTGCAAAAGGGATCATGTCCTAGGTGATCCCACAATAGTGGTTTACAATTTTGGCCAAACCGGACACTCATTTTTTTTTTTTAAACACAATCTCCACATTTGGGCACCTATAGCGATTAAACCGTAAGGAATTTGAAGATGATGCAAACTAGAGTCTTGTCATATTTTGTCTGTAGATTCTAAAAATATTTTTTTCAATTTTTTTGGAATCAGATTGCACTTCTTTTCCATCTCCCACGAAAATTGGTTTTTTAAAAAAACAGCATTTTTAAAAAGTGATGCACACCGTATAACATAATTTTTTTTCCTTGAAAGATAAAATCCAATTCTTTCATTTAGATTTGTAACTTTCAATATCTAGTGCTTCCACTTGGTTAGATATTTTTATTGAATATTTTTTTCTTTAATCAAGTTTTAAAGTCAAATCAATTACAATTTAGACATAACCTCCAGTAGGTATAATGCATAACTTTCTTGTGTATCGATTTTTTTATTTTTTTTGTTGGATCAAGGACTCCAATATCGGTGCACTCATATTTTAATTTTTTTTTGATAATCTTCTATTTTTCCACTTGTGCAGAACAGAGAGTTTTGTTTTCAGTGAAAAACCTATATTTAATAAAACTTAAAAATAGATAGATAATATAATCAAAACATACTAAAATTATATTCGTTGGATAGCTCATTTTGAGGGGAACCTGATACTAGTTGGGTTTTTGAGATCTCCATTTTCATTCTCAAATCCCGAGCCGAAGCGTAAAATTTTCAACAATTTTGGTGCCTTAGGAATTAGGGTGAAAAAAAGAGGTTCGGCCAGAACTAGTGTTAGTAGGCATCTTAAGAAAGATTAATTCGAACATGGGTTTTCCGAACCCATTATGTTGGCCGAACCACCAATCCATGCAATTAAAAAAAAGAAATTAAATTAAATACATTTTTTTGTTTTAGTCATATTCAATGGGTTCGGCCGAAACCACTTAAATATTGTTTTTTTATGGGGGTGGTGACTGGTTCGGCGAACCATCAACAAACCAATTAAATGGTTCGGTCGAACCATAGGGTTTGGCCGCTCATTTGATATAAGCATGGGAAAAATTCAAAATCTCCTTCCTCTTGAATGTGTAAACCACCCCATGTGGCTTCACCCCTAGGAGTTACAGAAATTCTAATGATGCCACTTTGAATGCTATTGATCATTTTGAGTGTCCTCATATTCTTTGGACTAAAATTTTGGAAATACATGGAGATCCTAATACCATTCCTATTCCCAAATGATCCTATTTCAGATTGTCTTGTGCCTCTTCATTTTCAGATAGGATACCCTATGATCATGCTACTATGTGGAGTTTGAAGTTTTGGAATACTTTGAGTCTTCAGATGAGGATGATGAGGTTCTTCAAATTCTCCTTCTTCTCCATAGGACAATTGATGTATCTTCACCTTTAGTGATTCATTATGCGATCATTGATTGAGGCTCTATCATTTCTATTCAACAGACCATTCATCTTTGTGTTGATTCATTTGAGCACGTCTAGTGATTCATCACAACTAGTATCTCATTGTCTTCTTGATTGGGATTCTTATTTGTACGACATTGGTTCATTGTTCATGGAATCTCACATTTCTAACTTGGAAGACACATTTGAAGGTATATCCCTCCTATTTGATGATAGTTGTGGTACAACTGTTGCCACTCCATCTTAGTTTTTGGAGAATGTTTAGAATCAGTTTCTAGTGGTACCTTGTTTTTCACCTCTTATTGTGATTGGGCATGTTCCTAATTGGTTCATGGAATCATCTTCCAAGGTTTTGGCAACACATGAGTAGATTCTATAGACATCATCATACATTTTCATGCTTCTTTTCAATTCTTATCTAGAATGTGAACCATACCTGCATTTGTATTTGGTTTTATTTCTTCCAAAAGGGACACAATTTTTTTGTCGACATTGGACCATGTTTTGTCTTCAAGCACTTATCATTTTTGTAGGTGATTAAATGCATTGTGGGGGGTCTATATAGTCTCTCTCTTTCCCTCTTATGGGGGGAATTGGTTGTATATACATGATGTATGTAGTTCTTGGGGGGTGTGATTGAGTCCTCCATCCATGCATCATTTTTATTTTATTTTCTCTTTTGGAGAGGGATTTTTTCCCATAGAGTTTTTCTCCTTTTCTTTGGTTGTGAGATATTTCTTTTTTTGTATTATAAATGGGTACCTAACATGGTTGCGTAGCTGTGACCCATATTGCATCTTCATTTTTGCATAATAATTCTCCCTAAGTTGCACTTAAGGGGGGTTGTTGGATTAAATGGTTTTTACAATTTACCTACTTAAGTTTACTTAGGCTTAATCTTTCATTTAATCTCCCAAGTGGTTTTTCCCCATGTGGGTAGTTTTCCCACCCATCACCCATTTCATGACTTTAAAAGCATGTGCATTATGTAAATTAATTATCTCATTTTTATTCACTCCTTATTTGGTGAAATGGCAATGTGTTTCCTCTCTCGTTTCTTGTGAAGGTGATTTTTTATAGTTGGTGATCTTTCACTCACACCAACAGTTATCTTGTAGGAGCAACCGTCATTGATTATGTTCCAATTGTATCTATAAAAGACATCTATATCCAACAAGAGGTCATGAGTAGAAGATGTAGATGGATACACAGAATACAAGAGTTTAATATTGACATCCAAATCACCAAATTGGTGAGAGGTCAAGGATTAGCTAAGCTAATGGCTAAGGAAGACGTAGATTCCAATCAAATAAATTTTGAGGATGACTTTGATAGATCATACATTTGTGATATGGTGAGTTGTGATTGGTACAAGAATGTCATCTACTACTTGTAGAAGATGAAATACCCTAAAGGATTAATTGATATTTAGAAGAGGACTCTCAAGTTACATTCCATCAAGTATTTGATCATACAAGGTGAACTATGGTAGAGGAATATGGATGGTGCTATGTTGAAATATGTTGATAAAGCTAGGGCTTCTGAATTGTTGAATGAGATGCATAGTGGAGTGTGTGGTGGACATTATATGGCTAAAACCACTGCTCATAAGGCCTGAAGAGCTAGATTATGGTGGCCTATAGTTTTTAAAGATGCTCACAAACTGGTGAGAACATGTGATGCATGACAAAGGTTTTTTGGGAAGCTGAAATTCTCAGGTAATCTACCACTCAAACCAGTTGTAGTTCAGGAAGCATTTCAACAATGGGGAATTTATTTAATTGGAAAGATAACTGATAAATCTAGTGGAGGCCATTCATAGATTCTTGTGGCCACAAACTACTTTACAAAATGGGTGGAAGCCATTCCAACAAAATGAGCAACAAGTAAATTATTTCTTGATGGATAATGTACTAACCAAGTTTGAAGTAATTAAAAAAATTGTTTTAGACAATGCTATCTGTTTAAGGTCTGAGGAATTTACTAATTTTTGCTCAAAACATGGAATTCAAGTCTCTTATTCCTTGTCATACCACCCACAAGGTAGTGGTTAGGTAGAATCAAGCGAAAAAAGATTGATGAAGATCATAGAAAGGATAATTGAGAAAAAAAGAGAGCTTATGACTCCAAGTTGAAGTTGGATTTGTGGGTAGATAGAGTGACTATCAAGAAGGCTACTAGTTATTCCCCCTTTGATCTAGTTTATGGTATTTCTTCTAGGTTACCTCATAACAACCTCATGAATATGTATAAGTTTATCTAGGAATATGATGAGGATACATGTGATGAGATGCAACATAAGATTGATGCATTGATAGAGGTGGATGAAACAAGAAGAGATGCTCAAAAAATAAATGTTAAATTGCAAATGCAAGTCAAGAAATTGTATGAAAATAAAGCATCTTCAAGAAAATTCCAAGTAGGAGACACGGTGTTGATGTGGAATGAAAGATCCAAGGATAAGGTAAAAAATGGAAATTCTAATGCTTTATGGCTCAACCCTTACCTGATCAACAACACTCATGGTGAAGATTCATATTTTCTACAAGATCTAATAGGTGAACTTCTTGAACTACTAGTACATGGATAGTTCTTGAAACCATATTGCTCTTGAAATATGCTCTCTTCTGTGTACATTATAGGTTTTATATATCTTTGTATATATGTGCATTTGCTTTGGTGGGGTCTCCTTTGACTACCTTGTCTGGGTAGTTTCCTAGTTTTGGTTCTCTATGATTGGTTTGCTTTAACCTAAGATTCAATGATCTCACTCTGTTTTGGAAGAACATCCCCAACAGGAGCCACTAGTGGAACCCCTAAAAATCTTTGCATTCCATTGATAAATTATGCAAAATTTGGTTGTTTTCATGATTTGAACATGTCCTTAAGCTTAGGTTTTTGGTCATTATCATGGTTTAGGGTTTTTGTGTCTTTTAAAACCTCTAAAAATCCTAAGTGGAATTTCCCTTTGTAAATGTTCTAATTTTTTGTTGACCTCATTTCACCGATTCCTAGTTACTTAAGTCATGACTTATGCCTTTTCGCCTGTCCATTTACCATTCCCTTAATCCTAGTTCCCCTAGTAATTACCCATTAAACTATTTTAGTCATTACTTTATTTACTATGTGGGTTTATAGTCCATTTAGTATTTACTAGTCTCCTAGGTCTAGTGTTTAATTTTTGGTCATTGGCCTAACATTTAGACTTAAAATTTATGTTCCCTTTCCTTTGTATGCCTAGTTAGACCCATTTTTAAGTGGTAAAAATTTGCATGTGCATACATCATCATTTGATGCAGGCCATTAGATCTAGAAGAATTCAAACTGACTGCTCCCCCATTTGGTTTCATGTTGTATTAAAATATTTGAGTAGGCTAGTGGGCGAGCATCATGTGTCATATCTGTTAGTGGGACATGTCATCTTCAAAGGTAGGGGTCATCAAGCTTTATTGAAATCAATGATGGTGATGACGTGACGTGGTCCAATCTTGGCCATTCCCTGCTAGCCCGTGGGGGACCCACCTTCATCTCCTACATCTCAATGGGGAAGTGTGGAAGTGCAAGGTGACAAAATTAGAGCACTCGAAGGAACATTATAAGGGTGGGAAATATAATGGAAATATTTTGGCATATGGGTTAAGTGGTAAAGTCTGTGCTACTAAGAGGACCTTTATAACATCTATTCTTAAAAGTGAATAGGATCTTCTAATCTTGGTTGTCCATCATATCTAAAGGTTATGCACATGCGTAGAAAATCTTAAGGTAAAGTGCACACACATTAAAGGTTTTCAACTAAATCTAAACCCTTCCTTGCCTCCCTATTGTTGAAAGCTACACGTAGGATAAGACCAATAGGGAAGCGAGGAAGCTGACACATGGATTTATTCAGCACTTAAGAACATGGTGGAGCCTATGGGTGACTTGTAGGATTTTCCACATGAAATTTCTGATTGGTCGACAATGATAGAGGTTTACAGTCATCCTTTTTTAAACTTCTTTGACCAAGTTTGAGCCATTGATTGAGCCATCTCACTATACAATCAATGGCTAGTATTCAAAGTTGAGTTTGAGGGTGAATGAGCCATTCTCATTCGTGTGAGTGAACCATAATGGTAGATAAGATGCAGAGCTACCAAATTAGAGAGATTTAAACATAATAGTGGTTTACAATTTTGTGGCCGGACACTAAAATTATTATTTTAACTAAATCTTCACATTTGGGCACCTATAGCTAAACGTGAGGAATTTGAAGATGGTGCAAACTAGAGTCTCATCAAATTTTGTTTGTAGATTCTAAAAATATTTTTTCAAAATTTTGGAATCAAATTGCACTTCTTTTTCCATCTCCCATGAAAATTAATTTTTTTCAGAAAACAACATTTTTAAAAGTGGCCTTGCAGTATAGCATAACTTTTTTTCCATGAAGGATAAAATTCTAATTATTTCAAATTTAGATTTGTAACTCTGATATCTAGTGCTTCCCACTTGGTTAGATAGTTTTTATTGAATATTTTTTCCTTAATCAAGTTTAAAAGTCAAACAAATTACAATTTAGACACGTATAATGCATAACTTTTTTGTATATGTCAAAATTAATTTTATTTTTTTTGTTGGATCAAGGACTTCAATATCTGGTGCACTCATATTTTTCAATTTTTTTTGATAATCTTCTATTTATCCACATGTGAAGAACAAAGAAATTCATTTTCGATGAAAAACCTATGTTTAATAAAACTTAAAAAACAAATACATAAAAAAACCAAAACATATTAAAATTATATTCATTGGATAGATTGTTTTGAGGAATACCATAATCATTTGAAATAAATTTTAAATGAATTCATTTGATCCCCCAAAATCTAAATCAAAAGTGATTTTTTATCGGCATTTTGATAGGTGTAAAGGAGACGCATTTATAGGTATGGTTTAAAACTAGCGAGGTTCTATCCAAGGGGTTTGATCTAAGGTGATTTGATCAAACCCTCTTCAATTGAATCCTTAGAATGGAACTTTTTTTAAGGCTTAAATCATTATATTTTCTAAAAATATGTGATTTAAAATCTGTTCTCTCAGGAATTGTAAACCACTATTGTGATAGCACTAATATAAAATAAAATCCATAAAAACTTACCTTAAAGCATAATTACAGATTGTTAAAATAATTCTACACATTCAAGATGTTTATGCTATGATTTTTAGGCTTGTTCAATGACAAATTTAGGGTTTTTGAGTATTTGCAAAAATAGTAAGTAAACATCAATGCCTTACCTCTCAATTGCTTAAAAATTGCTTAATTGTGCTCGCTCTATCATTCTATCATTAGGGTTTTCTTGTTTATGCATTTCTTTTAAGGTTTGATGTTTGCTTCAAACAATTGGCTTATCTAGTCCTACAATTATTTATGTCAAACCCTCACCCAAACTATAAAATTTTATCTTGTTGAAAAGAAACCCTAATATCATGGCACCTAAAGCTAAAGTATCTTCATCAAAAGGGAAACCCTCTAGTTCAAATCCTTCAGTTAGACCTCTTGTTCAATATCTAATTGACCAGATAAAACCCTCAACTTTTGAGAAACCTATAGGTCAATTATTGTTCAAGGAAAGCAAATTGTAGAAGGGCTTATAGACAAACAATGTACTATAAAGGATGCCACTTTTCCTTACACTAGATGGAAAATGTTTAGATGTTGGTTTGGGAACATAAATAGTGGCATTCCTATGGGAAACCCCTATAATTTGGATTTGGGGAAGTTAATAGTCCCAAATGTTTATATGGATATTGACCTATTAAGAGTAGTGGTTGCAAACTATGATCTAGTCACAAGGACTATGAGGACATTTGATAGAATAGAAATGTTGAAAATCACAAGGGATGAAATTGTTGAAGTCTTCAAGCTCACTAAATGGAGTGAGGATATGGTGTTAATTGATGAAAAGGCACTAAGGGTAGAGTAAGAAAGGGTAAGACATACCTTCAAGTTTTCAGTGTTGCAAAATTATTTAGCATCTATTGATGGTCGAAGGATCATCTTGGGCCCTTCAGATAAGGAGCCCTTTCCCATCAATTACTTTGTCTCTTACTTCTAGAGAACTTTCTATTCTTTGTGTCAAATTATTGGTTATGACCTGGTTACAAGCATGCCCATGGCCTGGATGTACATGGTAGGGCACATTCAACATCCTACATGTTGTACACTATATGATTATGTAGGGTATTTAGTAGAAAGGATTCATGAGGACCTAGTAAAGTTGAAGAATGTTGAATTTGGGGTCAGGTTCTATTGTTACTCATTGTTCATGCACACATTTTAGTATATAGGAGCCCCATATTTTGGTCAAGACATGACACTGGAAAAGAAACAAGGTAACTTGGATTTTCCTGTCTAATGCTAGACTATAGTCCTTAATAAAGATGGCAAAAAAATTGACTATATTGTGTTTATGAACTTGTTTTCCTCCAAGTTGAGGAGAGTGTTGATTGTGAACATGCCAAGGATTCTTGTATCCTTGCATGTTTTTTTGAGGCCTAAGGACAAAAGGCTAGATTTAGGTGTTGATCATAATTCGGGAGACATTATCCTTATCCTACTTATACAATTTTGAGGGTATATAAAACAACTGTCTCACCCCATATGTTGTCAAAGGATGTACTAGAAAGAATTGGTTTTCTAGAGGTGGTGTGGCAACTTGGAAATGTTGACAGTAATCATTGAAGGATCAAGGAAAGGGAACTTTCTTCCATTCATATGCTTGTTTTTTTTGTTATGATCAAAGGAGGATGGGATAAGATCAATGATATACTCAAGCCTGTGGGAATGAAAAGAGAAAGAGCAAGGAACCATGACCTTGAGGGATTCTTGGAATTTTTGAAAGTGGGAATTAAAAGCTCAAATTTTATTCACAATTTCTTTTTCTAAGAGGATGTAATAAGAAATATCTTTGATTTTCAGAAGTAGGACAATAGGAAAATGAAGTGGATTGCCTACAACAAATTGCAAAATGAAATTTGAGCAAAGGATCCACAATTTACTGCTCTACAATAATTTCCAAATGAGATGTAGAGAATTGAATATATGTTTCATAATTTTGAGACTATAGTTGGACACCTAAAAGGTGAGAGATTAATTCAAGAAAAAGGGGAAGGCTATTGTAGTAGAAGAACAAGGTGAGGGTGAAACCCTTATGGTGGAAGAAAGGCCAACCTATTAACCCCCTAAGGAAAAGAAAGTAATAGTTTTCAGAAGAAAGAAGAGTAGGGTAAAGGAAAAGGAACAAATAGTGCAAACCTCTTCTCAACAAGAGGAGCAAAGAGTCCCTTCACTAGTGCAATAGGTGCCACCACCATATCCTCCTAGATCAATTGCTCTTGAAATTGTTGATATTGATTCTCCACCTAGACAAGCATCACCATCTAGGAAACCACCCCAAAAGAAATAAAACATTGAAGAGGACTCAGATGATGAAATCTTGGTGACAGAAGAAGAAATGCAACAAGGAATTCCTTCTCCATCCAAGGAGATAGTGTCATTGCAGCTTTGTCTAAGATTGAGCAAGGTTGACCTCACATGTATAAATAGCCATGATGATGTTAGGGAGGAGGCATTTACAAAATTCATGGATGATGATTATTTTGTAAATTCCAAGGCCTTCACGGAATTTTCTTGGAGGGCCAAGAAAAATGATTTTTTCAATAAGATTGCAAAGGAGAGGAGCTCACATCCTAAATTTCCTGATGCAATCATCCAAACCAGAGTAATAAAATAAATGAAAGATAGTTTTCAAGAAATAACTACTCAAGAGGGCAGATAATTGGTAAGGAAAAGTGGTATCCTTTTATTTCTTGAATGGGATTTATCTTCTACAATTGCTTTCAATATAGTCAAGACATATGACAAACCTCTATATAAATCCAAGGAAGAAGCTACTATGGCACTACAAGGTTCTACATTTAATGAGTTGTGGGTTACATTGTCCATCTAGACCCTAGCCCCCAACACCAAGAAGCCAAACATTGTAGAACTTGTTGCAGATTATAGGGGGGATAAATAATAAAGAGTGTGTGACACTTTAGCTATTGAGGCTGCCACAATTTTAGTAAATGTTGCTTAATTCACAAAAGAAACAATAGAGTCACTAACAATTGAGAAAGAGAAATTCAAGAAAAAGTATAATGATTTATTGATTGATTATGGCAAAGGGAAACAACTAACAATGTAGTTGCAAACCGAGTTGGCCTTATTGCAAGAGAAAATGCATAAATTGCAACTTGGTGAGCAAATGTAGATAGATACTGCTTCCCCTTCTACATCACAAGAGCCAACAATTTTTTCCCTACACCTCCTACAAGTTCTTCATTGGTGATTGCACCCTACAATATGGGAAATGTGCCCATTTCAGTAGAGGGACCAACTACGTCATGTGCACCACAAGTAGAATAAATCAATAGAGAGGAATTGCTTCAAAAGTTGAAATAATATGAAGAAAAGATCAATCAACATGATAAGGATATTTTTTATAACAACTTAAAAATTGTAACTGTAGTTTTGGAACATTTGAACAGAGGAGTTGACAAAAGATTAAATAGAATTCATGATAATTATTCCATGGTGTATGCAATCAATAATTTTGACATTGACAAAGAGGTAGCCATCCCACTCATGTAAAAATAGATTCCTAGACTTCAAGACTTGAGGTTAATGGCTGTAGGATCCAAACATGATGTGGATAAGATTGAGAAGATCCAACCTACCCTTAAACTTGTGAATGGAATTCAAGAATTCTACGATAGGATTGAGCCTTTAGAGGCTAAAATAAGGGAGTTGGTGAAGATCTTTCATGAAATAATTCATGGCCTCTTGCCTGATATATTAAAGAATGGTGGTAATATCAGGTCTCTATAGGAATGGAAGAGGGAAGCTAATGAGGTAATCTCCAATCAAGTAGCCAAGATTTGTAAAGAAAATTATATGAGCGTGTTAGAGAAGAATATGGATATGCTTTCTCAAGTAGGAATTTCTTTGGAGGAATTTGATAAGGAGGCCAATCAAGTTGTGACTAAATATGCTCCTTATAGGCAAAAGGCTGACAATATCATCTCATTTGACTGACCCACAGAGGAAGAGTTTCATGCATGAAAGGACAAATACCTTGATGTCCTTGAGGATTGAGTTGTAGTTGTGGAGTGGTGAACACAATTTTGATTTTAAGTCTGCAAACATGGTGAATAATGGATGGGAGAAACACAATGCATGGCGTGGAACCAATATAGATTAGGCCTTTGATAAAGTATGGATAAAATATATTTTCTCCCCAATTTTTATTCGATAACAAGGATACAAACATGGATGGTATTTTTGTCTCTTCTATCTTTCTACACTTTATGCTTTCCTTTCATTTATGCTTGGAGTATGTGGACACAAGTTTGGAGCATGTGGGTATATGGCTACATCAACTTAAAGATTCCTTTTAGAAAGCGGGACATGATCTTCATCGACAAATGAAAATAGCTTTTGTCTCATGTAATATTTCCCTCCATCTGAAATGCAAATATAACTACAATAGGGAATATTTTGTATTAGTCCAATAGAAATAGGATGTGTACTTTTTGGCCCAAAGCTTGTTTTTCCTTCATTTCTATAAGAAGGAATTCAAGGCCAGAAGTACGGATTCATTGCTTGTTAATTGATCATAGAGAGTTTTGTAAAGAGAATACGTAAAGCATTTTAGAGTTTTGTCTTAGGCTTTGAGTCTGTTAATATGCATATGTAATTTTTGATAACAGTACTAGAAATTGAATAGAAAATGATGTAAATTCCAGACCATTTCTCTCTTCTTGTACTCGTTTCATGGATTATGAATAATATGATCAAGGATTATCTTATTTGTCTTCATTGATTTCCAGTGGATGTGTAAATTGTTCTTGCTTTTAATTCAAAGAATTAAGAAAATGCTTGGATGAAGCTATAGGTTCATGTATGTTGAGTACTAGGATCTTTATAAAATGTTATGGTCAAGAATATAATGAATGTGATGATGTAATGGAGTATTATCAAAGCTTAATGATGCTACATTTTATTTATGTTGTCAAATTGTATATTTGTTGAGATTAATTATGTTCATAGGTTAAGGCACTGATCTAAGTTGTGTATTCATGTCACATCTTGTTGGTCGTTTAGAAAAAAATCAATTTTATAAACAAAATTTTGAATGGACTACAACTATTGTTATTTTATGTTAAGTTTATCTATTCTCATGCTCTAAACATTGAGTGTTGTCAAGGAGAAGCCAAATTCTTAATACACTCCATTTATTGAGCTATTAAATGAGAATTTATTTGTTATTTGCAATGTACTCGATCATTAGGTGCAAAGGTCTTTAAGTACATTGTGGGATCACCCTCCCGGGTCTTGCAGAGCCAAAAGCGCACAAGGAAAGCATTGATGCTTTCACTCCTTTGTTGGCCAATCCTTTTAGAATACTAAGAATTGGAAATGGCAATGTCCATAGGCTTCCTTGAAGATCAACTTGGTTCTTGAAAAACCACCAACAGTAAGTAATATTAATCTAGTTAATTTGTATGTAGGTTATAACTTTTTAATGGGCTATGTTATATGAGATTGTCAATTGTGTTTATTTTTTTAATGCTTGTTATTTAATCAATTCAATAATTTGATGTGACATTTTAATTAAATGATAACTAATTATTATTATTATCTAATAATTCTAGTAAGATATTTGGAGTTGATGTGATGTTTGATAGGAACTATTATTAAAGCAAGTGAACTAGATCTTGATATTTAAAATACAACAAACATATGATTTAATTTTGTGAAGAGACATTGCAAATAAATACAAAAAGATATGATGGACGATGGATCATGGAGTGTGATCCAAAATATTGATGATAAAAAACATAAACACAATCAAAACCATAAACACAAATTGATTCATGATTATAGATTGTGGAAACTTGGTATTTTTAATACATACAAATTATACAAAATGAAAAAGATAATATCAAGTACAAGTCCCCACACCAAAAAAAAGTGAAAAACATAATATCGAATATAAGTCCCCACACCAAAAAAAAAAAAAAGAGTGAACCCACCCTATAATAAAAAAACAAATAAATTAAACATCTACAAAATTAATATTACTAACCACAAAAGAACCATTTAGTAATCTTAATATGCTCTTAAGTAGGATTAATATCCACCATTAGGTTAGAACAAGCTAGGCGATAGCTGTGCCAAGCAAATCAATGGAGAATCTAAGATTGTAGCTATGGACAACGAAGAAATGACAGGTAGGACATCGGCTTCAAATTCATGATCGGTAGCTTCTACGGAAAGGACTTCATTTACGTACACCCCACTCTCGCCCCATGACGGTAGATAAAAGCTTACCAGTACCTTTCATCAATAATGATTCGAATATGGATTACAATTACAAAAGCTATGAATACCTACCTTTCATCAATAATGATTCGAATATGGATTACAATCACAAAAGCTTGTATACTTACCTTTCATCAATAGCTCTCGAAGATTCATGGAGACGTTCTCTGTCATCTTAAAGGAAAGCATGGTGGACTATAATGTAATGCTCTCACGTATATTATCGTAAGCAAACAAAGACGTACGAACTGCTATCAACCTTTCACCAATGGCAGATATGGTCGTAAAAGTTAGTGGGTCTCCGAGCTTTCAACTGTTTGTCTTGACTGAAGATGAAACGGGCGAAGGAGTCATTTGAAATGTTCAGGGAAGAAGCAATCTAACTCTCCCGTCTAAGAAATCAAAAACTTCCAAAGTGGTGAGTAATTCTCATACAATCCCCAACAACACATCCAGTGGAAGTGTTGGTGTTGGCGATTGCAAGAGAATTACTGACCATATTGGGAGCGTTTCTCAGGGACTGTAGGAGTTTTATATGGTTGGATTAATTGGTGAGAGAAGCAGCAGACCCTGCACAGTTTCATGGGTTGTCTCTGATATCACCATTGCCTTATTCCCTGCCAACGAATGCCAAGAGCCTGATTTCCTCTCTTTCTGTGGATGGTTTGACGACTTATCACTGTAAGTATCTTTCTTCCGACTTGTCAGCAATTCATTATCAGAAAATTCACTTCCAACAATTCACTTTCACAATTCATGGCCACTCCTAACAATTCACATTCACAATTCATCGACATATATTCATCCATATTCATCCTGTATGTATATGTGGTGAATATACTAGCTCTAGGAAAATTTACCGTCAACAATTCATCGAAGGGAAAATTTACCATCAACAATTCACTGCGGGAAAATTCACCGCCATGACAAATTCACCTCAAGGAAAATTCATCACCAGCAATTCAATGTGATAGATTTCCACGGCGATAAATTACTGGTGGTGAATTTTCCTTGAGGTGAATTTGTGGGATGTCGAATATACTATGACAATGAATTGTTGGTGGTGAATTGTATATGCGATAAATATATCATGAGATAAATTTCTAAGAGTGAATTGCTATCTTGAATTAAAATTAATTCTATGCATAGCAACTACAACTATTTTTATTAGTTTATTACATTCTCTCTTTCAACTATCCTCAACTTAAGTAATAGTATTTACTTCTATTAGAATATAATCTTGACATCAGTTTATCTTGAGGTGATTTTAGTTTTAGAATTTGAAACTTTTCATTGTTTAACCCAGAATTGTAAAGACCTAATTGGAAATTAGTACAATGATTAATATTAAAATTAAGGGCAGTGATAGTATAATAGTGTTGATTTTTTATTAAAATAAAAAAATTATTAAGAATATAAAGATAATAATAAATTAATTATTTATGAGGATTTTTTTATGTAGATTATATATTAATGAATATTATTAGGCATCTATAAGAGCTCAAACTTTATGTTCATCAATCACCTCCACTATCATTAAGATTAAACCCAAGTGTTCAAGGCAAGAAAGGTGGATATTGATGCATCTTTGCAAGGGGGAGGTGACTCACAATAGTATAGGTTTCAACATCTATAACAAGCTTGCCACTTAGACTAGACCACCCCCTTCACCCCTTACCATTTTATAGAGAGTGGGAAACCCTTTACAAATTTCATACACGTAGATTATTATCACTAACATCTAATGTGCATGCATATTTGCTAATTTATTTTTTCTCATATTTTAGTTATTCTTAAGTTTTTAAATGAGTACAATTGTAATTGAAACACACATTTTCTTTTAATATAGAATATTTTTGTATATATTCAAAAAATTAAAATGGGTTGAAAGAAAGACATCAATATGATTCAAATTGACAATTTGTGTTTATTGATTTCCTTTCATATTGCTTCGATGAAAAACGGTTCCACATATACATGTTGATAATGTCTTCTAGAATAAATGCAATTATTTTTTACTTGAATTTAAAGAAATACTATTTTGCATAAAAAGGGTTGCTAGAGGAGATGCTCTTGAGTTTTATAAACCTAAAGTGGTAAGGAATTTAGGTTTTCAAGGGAGTTGCAATAGAGGTGTAATTAGTTTTAGGAATATTGGATGATGAATCATTCATAGAATGCAATGAGGCCATGCCATCCTTGGGATTTATAGTATGGAGACTTTAGCCACTTGGCTTCCTCTTCATGGCTATGTGTTTGGGGTCAACAATTGGGCTACAAAGAAGTGAATTAACACTATGATATGCAACACATGAACTATGTTGACAAGGTGGCGTGAACAAAAGGTAAAAATACAACGAGAATATACCTTAAAATTTGGGATTTTATTTTAAAAATTGTATGATATTTTATAGTTTATTTTTGGCTTTAAACTCCTTGAAAATTTGACATTTTTTCCAACTCCCTTTGGTATTCAATGTTTAATTCTATATCAATCAAATAGAATTAGTAAAAGAAAATGAAAAAAATGATTGTATATTATCATTTAAAAAAAAATGATAATTATCATTCCAACACTAAGAACATGAAAATATTAGTTCATAGAATCAAATTTGGTCTAAAAACATGCAACTTAGTTCTTTTACATTAAAAAGAATAAAATGGTAGCAGAACTATTAAACAATAAATTATATTTTGTCAACATCATGAAAAGTTAATTTTTATTTTGGATAAAATGCATATTGTAGAAGAAAACAAACCATGTGGGTACTAAATCATGGAATCCCTATTTCTTTTTACCATTTTTTGTGATTTCAAGTAATATTCTCATGTTATAACCTACATTGGCAATTCCAATTGGGAGCGTTAGAGAGAGAGGATCTAGATATATAGAGATATCTAGAGGGATAAGGAGATAGAGGTGAGATATAGATAGGATTATAGAGGGACAAAGGGGGAGAGGGAGAGGTAGAGATATAATTATATATCTTAGATGAGAGAGAATGAGATAGAGAGAGGTAGAGAATTTCTTGGAGATAGGTAGAGAGAGAGCCAAAGATGAGAGAGACAAAGGTGAGATAGAAGTATGGAGGTAAAGAGGGAGGTATGGAGAGATAGAGATATCTAGGTTTAGAGAGAGAGGTCTAAAGAGGGACAAAGAGATATAGAAGAAGGAAGGGAGATGTGGAGAGATAAGTCTAGAGCTCAACCGAGAGATAGTTGGATAAAGAGAGCTAGAGAGAGGGAAAATTGGGAAAGAGAGATAGGTTTAAAGATATATGTCAAAACATAGTTCTAAAGAGGTAGAAAGAGAGAGTGGAGGAGGGAGGGAGAGGTAAATAGATAATTATAGATGTCAAGGAAGAGAGAGTGTGAGATAGAGAGAGAGGTAGAGATAGGTGAGAGAGAGAGACAGTTGAGATAGAGAGAAATAGACATGGAAGGAGGGAGGGAGGGAGGGAGGGAGAAAGTGGGGGAGAGGTAGAGAGATAGGTCTAAAGATCATGGGAGAGAGTGTGAGATAAAGAGAGGTATAGAGAAAGGTAGAGAGATAGAGAGGTAGAGAGAGGTGAGATAGATCTAGAGAGAGGGATATAGGGAAAGATGGAAGGAGGGAAAGGCAGAGATATAAGTCTAGAGCTTGACGGAAAGAGAGTGAGATAGAGAGAGATAGAGAGAAAGGTCTAAAGAGTGACAAAGAGAGAGGGGTGGATGGATGAAGGGAGAGATAGAGAGATAAGTCTAGAGCTTGGAGGAGAGTGAGAGAGTGAGATAAAGACAGAGGTAGAGAAAAGGGGAGAGAGAGAAGTGGGAGGGTAGAGATCTAGATCTAGAGAGGGATGTTAGAGATATAGGTCTAGTGAGAGAGAGAGAGAGAGATCTAAAGAGAGAAAAAGAGATAGGGAAGGAGAGAGTGATAAATAGCTCCATACTTTAGGGGAGAGAGAGTGAGATAGAGAGAGAGGTAGAGAAAGAGACAAATAAGGAGGAAGGGAGAGAGATCTAGAGGGAGTTAGAAAGAGGGATAAAGAGAAAGGAAAGAATTGAGGGAGGGAGAGGTAAATAGATAGGTCTACATATTAGGGAGAGATAGAGAGAGTGAGATAAAGAGAGACATAGAGAGATAGATCTAGATCTTAGGGGAGAGAGAGTAAGATAGAGAGGTAGAGAAAGGAATATCGAGTGATATCTGACAGAGAGAGAGAGGTGAGATGGATAGAAATACAAAGGAAAGGGGGGAGGGAGAGGTAGAGAGATATTTCTAGAGAGGGGAGAGAGATAGAGAGATAAATCTAGAGGGATAGGGAGAGAGAGAGAGGTGAGATAGAGAGAAACAAAAATGGAGAGGTAGATAGATTGGTATAGAGAGAGAGAAGTAGAGAAGGAAGGAGGAATGGAGAAGTAAGATAGGCCTAAATAGGGAGAGAGGGAAAGGGAGAGAGAGATAAGTTTTCTTCACATAAATACAAGTGTGTTATAATTCACTCACATTATTATCTACTTTGGATATTTCTAACCCTTAGGATCATTGGATATTTCTTTGGAATCCAACCTAAAGGGTTGTACTAACATGTCAACACCCATAGGAATGTTTTTTGTAATTTCTAAAAAGTGATACAATTTTAAGCATTCTATCCATCAAATTTGCATGTCTTTCACTATCAAGATAATAAAATAGGTCACAATAATATTGAGCTCCCTCTTAGGTTTCTAACTATGTAATTTTTTATGTTTCAAATGTGTTAAGCTTTCATTCATTAATTTTTTTCTATTGTTATCATTTTTCATCAAAAACCTATGTATGGAATTTTTTGTTTCATTTTTGAAACATTCATCAAAATTTGAAACAAATTATATTCTTACAAATTAGACTCTATTCTTTACACATTCAAAAAAATAATTTCAATTAGTTTCTAGAAACTATGGAAGGTTCATGCTCAAATTTTTATTTTTTGAGATGTATCCACTTTGAAAATTAGTGAAAAATCATATATTAATTAAAAAAATTGTAAAAAATTTGAGCATAAAATAAATGGTGTTAGCCAATTTTTCACTAAATAAATATTTGAAATGCTAAAAAAGATTTAAAATTTTAGGTGGGGGGCACACTTGATGTTATGTTATATTTTTTTGATAAAAACAAGAGCACTTTGTGTGGCATCCTATTTGAACCCCTTAATATCCACCATTTAAAGAAAAAAAGTAATTTAGAAAGTAGTTTTACGAAAATACATGTCTTGTTCTTGTTGCATATTCCAATTGAGCACAACTATATTCAATTTATCATCCAAGATTAGTATTTCTTGATTTTTGAAGAAAAAAATTGGCCACTTAAGACCCCATTTTGGTCCCCCATTTCCATGCACTTACCTGTCTTATACTTGAGGTTAAAAAGTGCATGTTTTTCTATTGAATTCTAGGCTTTTAAATATAAAATGTATACTATATTTTATCTCTTAAATTTAAAAAATGGATATCTATCAAAAATTGAACTTATCTCATGCCATTTTAAAAAAATTCTAATTTTAGTTGAACTTTAATGTCCAAAATACCAACTATAGATTAGAAATTAAAGTCTAAGGTAGTTTTCCAATGGGGTTTATATTGATCTCATTACTCATAAATTGTAAGTTGTATTTCAACTCCAAAGTTAAAATATAAATTAGAGACCAAACTACAAATTTTGAGGTGTATACCCTATAGTTTGATGTTTGGCGTAAAGACCCATCTTTGGATGGTTGTAACTAACAATCAAGGCCTAAATCTTGAGATGCAAGTTTTCCTGGGGCTCAATTTTTGGTAAAAATTTGATGGTTTTAGTTTGCAACTCTAATTTTGAAGTTTGAGTTGTTACCAAATATAATATGCACCTTAAATCCTAAGGGATGAGTTGATATAAATTAAATTTGAAAGTTTAAAATTCATGCATATTAGGCCATAAAGTCTAGCCTAGTGTAGTTTATTCTTTCTTTTGTTGTCTCTTGAGATTCCAAGTGAATGACTTGGTAGACAAGTTGCAATGGGTCATAAGTGGATATGGTAACATTAACACTCCATCATGAATATATCTTATTTTAATTAATAATTATGTCTTTTCCTATGGTATTTAATGCTTATGCTTGTGTCGCCATGTATCGATGTGTGTGCAAAGTGTTTATTTATATGACACCTTGTGCATAAATATATGTATTATGTCTTATTATATGTCACTTTATTTTATAAATTTTTTATTCATTTGATTTTAACTATTAATGTTGGGTGAAATCTTACAAAATTAAAAAATATCCTTATAATCAAGGTATTTAATTAATTATTATCAATAGGATATTAAAGTATAGAAAAATTAGAGTAAAGTGAAAAATTAGAGTAAATTACTATCATTTTCTTAACTCATCATCCATCTTATAACCA
>VDFB02035570.1:0-84977 GCA_007258455.2 Sequoia sempervirens | reverse complement strand
GATGGGTTTGTTGGGGGCTTATTTCCAAGGGACTACTTAAAACATCGCCAAGGTTATGAGGGAATCTTTGAAGCAGTAAGGCTAGCCCTGCAATTAAAGAATGATAGTGTTATTGTGAAAGCCTTAAGGAGAAACAATAAAAGGATTTGTGCCACCATGGCTTTTGAAATTAAAGAGAAGTATTACTTGCTATAATTATTATGTGAGAATGCACCCCACCCACCCAGAAATCCGCCATTGAGAGTGTTTCCCACAAAAATCGCACCGACAGTGCTAGCTGAAAGTAAAATGGAAGGAGTCGTAGGTCATAATGTTGCAATTTCAGCCACTGGGGGACAACAAAGCTACTGTGCCAGGGATCAACTACTGCACGAGGTCAAAGAAGATAAAGAACCAATGGTGGGATTTGATTTCTTTTCTAAAAACATGGGTTTGTAAGGTATACCAGAGGGATAGGATGAAAATTCTATTCAAGGTGGCGACCAAATGGAAGAATGATTGTTAGTGCTAATAGGGAAAGTTTTGATTTTTTGACCAATGATCAGTGCAGGCGCGAATACAGTTTTGAAGTTTGTTGCTGCTAAAATATGCATGGGCTCAATCTATCTTTTTTTGTAAGGGTCTTGTGATATTGAAATCTAGGTATTATCATAGTTAGCCATGTAAATAATGAATCTTAGTTTAATAGTTTGAGTTAGGTTATTTAGATTAGGATGACATGGGATGTTGCGTTTTGAATGAACTCTTGTTGGTTCCATTTGTAAAAACTATTTTTTGATTGGATTATTTGTACGAACTATATCTTTTTGGGGCTATAACCAGAGGTTTTCTTCTTGGTTTTTTCCTACCAGTATGCCCCCCTGAACCAGAATTTTGTACTATCTTTTATTATATTAGTAATATTATAGTGGACTACCACTTTTGATTTTAAAAACAAAAAATTTATATAATTAATTAAAGATATGAAGAGGAAAATGAAATATAAGTGTGTTAGACAAAATGAAGCTAAGTAGTGAAAAATGCAATAAATGCCTAAATAATGAAATGGGACAATTTTGGGTGTCTACACTTTGAGTCAAGCAATCGAACTATGTGGTCTCTGCATGTACAACGTAGGAAAGGCTTATCATCCCTGAGACCCTAGGTCAGTCCCCTTCGGTTTCCAACATGCTTTATTTTCAACTTAGTCAAAAAATACAAAATCCAAAAATAGTCAAAAAGCTAAAATCCAAAACACATTCACAAAACAAAAAAGGTAAAAAACACTCAAACCAAGTGAACTACAAGCCTTTACGTGTACAATGTAGGCAAGGCTTATCTTTGATAATCCCTCGAGGCCCTATGTTAGTCCCCTAAAAATAACAAAAATAGCATCACAAAACTCAAAAAAATCAAAAAAGGACCCATCCCATCATCACAATCTACAATAAAGATTCATCCATAATAAAAAAATCGTCACATTCACCCTTAGACAAAATAGAAAAACAAACAAAGAAAACATCAAAAGCTAGAACCTTCAAGTAAAGAATCACAAAAGCTTTCACTATAAATAGATGAAAAAAATGCCAAAGTATCAACTACATATTGTTTGACAATGTACCAACAACATCCTAAGATATGCCTTAACGGATCTGTTCCTATGATAGACATGATCAACATTGGATAATGGACCCACCCCAAACTGATGTGGAAAGCGATATAACAACATTGTTTTATCTTTTTGTAATCTTATTTTTATGATTTATTAACTCATTCCTAGGATCTCTTGAGGATTTCCAAAAGGATTTAGAGAAGAAGGAATGGGGGCAATTGAGCATCATTTCAATTTTCTATTTGTGGATATTTTTGTTATACTACAATGGAGAATACTTTCTTTTTTCTATGTGTGGAAGTTGTTTTGGAGTATTTCGTGTATCAATGACATGTTAGGTTCTTAATACCTCTTGTGTTACTGGTCTGACATCTTTTTAAGCTTCTCACCCATACACTCTAATAGGGTTTCCGTATGTATGGTATGAGCAAGAATACTCATTGTTTGTAGAGTCAAATTCCACACAATAGATACAAAGTCACCTTGGTGATTAATACCCTGGTGCATAGTATCTGTTTGCTACATCAAAAAGAATTGTTCAAAACTGAGAAGTATCCAAGAAAAGATAAAGAAAATCATCACTACTAAAAAACATCACATTTTTATCCATCATCATAATATTTCTTCTAACTAACATCCATCCTGCATAGCAATATCATTGGTACAATATCCATCCTGCATCCACAATGTCTTCAAGACACATCATGTGATAATAAACCAATAAAAACATCATGTATCATGTATGGGGCATACATCCATCATATATCAACATCACATAAACATCATATATCACAACATATGAGACAAAGTATGATTCATCCACCATATCATATGCATACATCAAAAACATATATAAACATACATCATCATATACCGTCATCACATGAGCATAAAATGAGGCTAAATCAAAGAAGGTATATCTCATATATATATCATCATCAAAAGAGAAAATGTCATAAGTACATCATCCTTAGTGAAACAAGTGTGATAGGGTCATACAAAATTATAACATATATACGAGGCCTCAATTGGGCTGATGAATATATATATACAAAACACATGTATACAATATCCCTCTAAGCAATAAACAATAGAAGACCAGGAACAAAAAGTAAGACCCCGATAGGAAGGACTAAACCCCATAGACTAGGCTATGGGCCACCAAAAGGATTTGGATTTCTGATGGACTGATCACCTGCCTCACCACCACCACCGTCATCACTCACAACACTAGGCTCTCCAAACCATGGATGTCGTGCATCCCTAGGACCAGTAGCATCATACAAAGTCTAATAATAAGTAGAAATCTATAGAAACCAATATTGCTAGGCTTATATACTATCACGCTCTACCCTGAGAGTATCTCTCTCTTCTGTAAGCAACTGTACTTGAGCCTCTATAGCATGCTGTCGATTTCTCTCACTATCTCTCTCAGCCCTCAAAATTTCTACCTGAGCCTCTGTAGCCTAGCATCATTCTATCTCTACATCTCTAGTAGTAGTCATTTGAGCTAATAATATATCTCCATCCCTAGGTGGTGGAGGAGGACCCAAAACTTGTCTATGACCCTACGCGTGAGGCATACACTCATCTTGACCATCCTGTGCCCCATCACGTCAAGCCCTATCCGACTTCTTTGTATGAACCTCAATGTGTTGTCACTCCCCATGATGACCTGTAATACCTGCTCTACCCAAAGCAAGATCAACCCCAAGATTAGTGAGTCTCAATGGCCTATGTCGTGTCCACCACTCATCATAATCAAGAGAAGTACGTGGATTTGCTAAACCAACTGGCCAACCCCAACCAATTGGGGAAAGTGCTCTAAACTCAATAACAACATTATCTATATATGCCTAAAGACCCCATACATAGACCTCCCTAGTGGTCTGACCGAAATGAGCCTCATAAGCATAAGGCAGCCCTATTTCTCTCCAAACTGGAGACATACTTAGTCCAACAAGTAGTGCTCTAGCATAAAATAAGAATGACCAATCAACCAATAGGCCTATTAACAATAAACAAGATGATATGAATCTTTTGGCCATGTCTCACAACCCATATAAGGTCTCTTCACACAAAACCTAGCATCTCATTGAAAAATCAGTGCCAATAAGGAAGATCCCTAGGCAAGGTATAGTGCATGAAATTCCCATAACAATAGTACATGTCATCAGGAGAACGATCCTGTATCCTGTTAGGTTGAGCAATGACAATATGCTCCCACACCCAAACATGCAAAAGCGAAACTTGTGCAAACATAGATTTCCTACCCTAATACACAACCTCATGCATATCTCTATACAGGTGAGCAAGAAGACATGTACCCCAAGCATACCTCATCCCATGCTCAAGCATACTCTCAATACATACACCCCAACCCATAGGAAACTGTCGACCTCTCCTAACAGGAAGAACTAGTCTTGAAATCAAACCACATAGGACAAACAAAACAAGATTTGCACTACCAGAAAACTCAGACAGATCAATCTCTGACTAGCTCACCTCCAAATGTATAACACCGAACACCCAAAACATGGTGCGAGTACCATGTTGAAAATGATATGTAACAAGCTCGCCATTAATAGGAAGGTGAAGTATCCTCCAAACATCCTCAAGGGTAACATTCGCCTCTCCTGTAGGAAAATGAAACGGGGACGTCTCTAAATTCCACCACTCCATGAGTGCAGTCATCATCGATGTATGGGTCTTGATAGGAGGCATGTAGAAAATATAATGTAGTCCAAAAACATCAAGCAAGTCTCTCTCCAACACACCAAAATAGGTAATCAGATCAAACAGGTGTCAAGGATGTCTCTCCCTCTGCTGCAGTGGTTTGAGGCCCACTTGCAACCGTTTTAAATCCATGAAGTTAGGGTTTCACTCTAAACATGTAAAACAACACAAAACAACACAAACCATGATGAAAAATGACATTTAGGATGACGACAAGCAAATGCTAACAAGGTTTTAATGAAACAAAGGAAAATGTAGTTTCAAAACAAAAGCTAAAAGCAAATGCAAAGGTTTAGGTCAGAAGTAAGGTTTTAGGAGCAAAAGCAAGGTTTCAAGAGCAAGTGTGAGATTTTAGAGCAATTGTGAGGTTTACAAATGCAAGACATTAAGGCAAGTGTGAACTTCTTAAGCAAGGGTGAGGAAACAACTCCAGGGCAAGCTTTCAAAGAAAGTGCATGAAACATAAGTGAAGTTCTTAAGCAAGTGTGAGGTTTCATGACAAGGGCAAGGGTTTCAATATCAAGTGCAAGATTCTGACCTAGAAAATGCAAGGAAAATGATGCAGATGCTCAGAAATCACAAGAACTTCGCTATTGACTCAACAAACTTGGTACACACATAACGATAACATAACGAAACAAAAACACGAAGGGACAAGATACATACCAGGCCACCGACACCTACAGGCTGTCTGAACTCCCGAACCAGGTTAGAACAATGTGGGGCTACCTCAAATATTGGCATTTCTCCTTGACAACTGATAGAATGGGAAATCTAGAGACACGAATTAGGATAAAGATCAAAGCACAAATGAGCTAACTAGAGGACTAGTTTCCTATATTAAACCTCAAAGAAACCCTAATTTCACCTAGAAAACCCTAATTTTACTTAGGGAACCTTCCCAATTTCAAATTAGAAGCTCTCGAAAACATCAGAATGAGGACAAAGTGACCTATAGAACTAATTCTATGCTCTCAACACATCAGAATTGAAACAAGACAGTCTCGTGAGCTTAACCTTGAAACTGACCTTTTTTGGCCAACCTCTCGAGGGGGCAACACAGAGTCCTACCATCATTCCACTAAACACCAGGGCACAGTGGGGCATAATTTTTTTTCAAAAACTTGATCTTAAGAAAAAATGAATCTTTGAAACAAAGCAACCAGTACTTTGTATCAAAGAGGGGAAAAATGTAGACATGTAAAATTGACCTAAAACCTATCACATTCTTGAAACATCTCATAAATATCTTGAAAAATCTCAGAACATTTTTGAAACATCTCGAAACATCTCGAAACATTCTCAGAACGTCTCAAAATATCTCAGAATCATCCCGAAGCATCTCAAAACATTCCCGAAATGTCTTGGAACATCTCAGAATCATCCCAAAACATCTCAGAATGTCTTGAAACATCTTGGAAACATCTTGAAACATTCTCAAAACGTCTTAGACCATCTCAGAATCATCCTAAAACATCACGAAACATTCTTGGAACATCTCAGAACATCTCAGAATCATCTCGAAACGTCTCAGAACATTCCTGAAATGTCTCAGAACATCTCAGAATCATCTCGAATCAACTCACAATATCTCAGAATCATCTCACAATGTCTCAGAATCATCCCACAATGTCCCAAAGCATCTTGACATCATTATCATCAAATAGCACAAAACAACATCAAAAACCCTAATTTTCCTCTATTAATTGAATAATACAACATTATTTAATTAATCCACTTTTTCATAATTTTTGAAAAATTAAATAAATTTCATTTATTTAATGAAGTCCTAAAAACCCTAATTTTGCTATTGATTAAATAAAAATAAAATTTTTAATTCACATTTCTATCATTTCGACCAATTAAATAAATTACATTTATTTAATAAAGTCCTAATCTCACTTTATTTCATCCTAATTGATTAAATAACACCAATTATTTAATTATGTCACTAAAACACCTTATTCCCCTAAGTTAATTGAATTACTAAATCATAATAATTTAATTATTTTCACTCCAAAATTTGAATAATTAAATCAAACTATTCAAATCATTTATCAAAAATCAAATCAAACTAATGCATTTTTTTGTAAAAGTCAAACTTGATTTGCACGTTCAACTCCAAAAAGGAATTAATTAATTAAATCAATTAATTCATATTCCTCACCCACTTTTTGATTGAGCAAATACGATTGCTGACCGAGCAATTTAATTTGCTGACTAATTAATCTAATTTGCTAACTAATCAATCAATTTCCTAACTAAGCCATCTAAATCTTGACTGAGCAATCTAATTTGCTAACTAATCAATCAATTTCCTAACTAAGCCATCTAAATCTTGACTGATCAATCTAATTCCTAACTAGCCAATCTATTCCTCAATCACACAAATTATGCAATCAACTTTGCACAATCTTCTCATGTCTAAATCCTCTCAATACCTTTCGACCATTGATCTGGATATTCTCCAACACAATCTTGACTATCCATTTCAAATCTGATTTTTTATATAACAAACCTCTTTCCTCACAAAAAAGGATCAAAGAATCAACATACCTTATGCAACGAAGTGTTGTCAAGATCACCATTGATAGAGCTTCAAAGATACCTTCGGTAAACCAAAATCAACATCATTCTTCAAGCTTTCACGACACAACAATGGAGGCTTCACAATGATACAGACAAGCCAACATCAGATGAACACACTCCGACATGGGATGGTAACCTCTCCTTTTCTTTGAATTCATTGTGTTAATCTTAGGATTTCATTATGTGATTTCAATAGCTTAGATTGCTCATTTCATGAGTGATGGAATAAGATCTTAGATTAAGTGTTTTGAATTAGATAGATTCTTAGTTAATTTCATTAATCTTGTATTTGCATCTATTATTTTCCTCCACACACAATATCTTATACTTATATGGACATATATTGATGTATACCTATATGGCTATTTGGTTAATGCATATCTCTTTTATCGATGGTGTCCATATTTGCATTATAAATAATTATTTAAATAAATGAATAATAAATTGATGTAACCATAAATGTTTAATGTTATTTATATTTGCATTATAATAAATTTATTAAATAATTGAAAAATGCTCATTTTCCATTTGGACTTTAGTATGGTTGCATATTTATTAGGACTAGATAATAAAAAACTAAAATTTCTAAAATAACTTTTTGATACCCACTGGTTGGTTAGTATCTACATTCAAGTACCCATCCATCCTTTCACATTTGATCCTCTATCAATGTTACCATTTGACCAACCTAGCATTTCCTATTTCATTAAATGTTGTGACCTATTTATAGTACGGACCCCTATCCTCTAGTTGGTGAATCACTACTTCAAATTTATAGAGCTATTCCTCATGCCCACACTTTCCTTCCTCTCAAAAAAATATATGTTAAATATCCAAAATATTGAGAGGGGGGGTGAATCAGTATTCCATAAAGCCATTCAAATAAGATCCATCTAAACATTATCATAACTCTAACCAAATCAGCAATAGAGAACATAGAAATAAATCAATGCATCAACACACATGAACACTAGAATTTTTATATGGAAAACCCAAAATGGGAAAAACCAATGTGAGGATTAACTCACAATATATTATATCCAAATACAAGATATTATAGGGCTCACTTCCAAGACTCACTATCCTTGAAATGCTCATAGCCTAAATACAAAACTTGGCTAACCGCCAAGATACAAAGATTGTGGCTCACTGCCAAGAGTATGAATTGATAGAATACACCTTAGGGTTTAGTTCCAATGAAGATTTGAATAATATTTTCCTCTCATAGTAGTCGCTTAAGAATTTTGTTCTGAACCTGAACTGATAAAGTATTTAGACTCCCATCTTCACTTATCCCTTGATCCTCTTCACACTTCACTATACTTCTCTTTCTTCTCCTTCCATATTCACACTTTCACACTTCTCCACACACCATACACCCTCTCTCTCTTTTTCTCTCTACATTTCTTCTTCAAATAATCTTATATATATACAAGTACATATCTCATTCATCAATTAGGTCAACCTAATTAGATGAAAGAAAAATAATTAAAACACTCTTGTTGGCACCATATATGATTTAAAACATTTTTTTCCATGTAGTGCATTATATCAAGTAAGTTGACATCCATAAAGTATAACTAGTCTTCTTAGTTATTGTCATACGTTAGGTCATAAAAACTAGGAATTAATCCATAGAAACTCCAAACCAACATACAATCCTTAGATCAAACACCATTTGGATCTGAGATTAAATTAATTTCTCATCATAATATCATCATAGAGACTACCATTATAACCGTAACATTAGAATGTTCTTCTTAAGAAATTGTGGAGTCTCCCAAACTGATATGCTGAGTAGAGAACAATAGTAGAATATAGAGCTAAACTCTGTCAGTGATAACTTTCTACTCACAACCCAAAAATTCTCAAGATATATGATATAGCTATTTGAATGAGACATAATAACATGGTTAAGAGATTAGAGCCATATCTTTTCTTGCGGTGAATTTTGGACTAAAAAACCAAGGCACTGGTTCATCACAGAAGAACACTACCAGTAGAGAACAACTTTCAATTAACTAAGTAAACTTCCTATACAATTGTCACCATGTTGACATCGATGACAACATAGGAACAACCAACACAATCCATCTACAATTCAGGCTCATGTTGTAAGGCTCCATAATTCCAACAATAAATTCCTATATTGCCCAAAATGTTTATGACTACATTGAATTCAATCCATGGAGGAGACTAGTTCTTTGGTGTAGATCATTCGGTCATAAGAGTATAAAGAGAGCTACGTTGACCAAAAAACCTAAAGTAGACCTATTTTTTAGCCACCCCAACATGTTGGAATTGTTGGTTTACCCCCACGAGATGAAGAATGTAAACAATGCCTCTTGAATTTTTTTTACTAAATGCAACTAACACTTTTTGCAACGTATGAAATATTGTTGCCATGGTGAAACAACTTGGATATGTGAAAATTAGGAGAGGTTATTTTATAGTGAACCTATGTGAACCTATATCTTTATATTGAATATTTCTAAGTGCCATGGTTTCTGAGAAATAGCTCATCAAGGTTTGCCACTTTTTGGCACTTAGGGCTCTTAAGAGAAAACATCGGCACAATTTCGTTCGGAACAATATAGCATGATGGGGTGAAAAATAGGACCTTAGCATAAATCCATCCACATAAACATGTTGGAATTATCATTTTGGCTGCATGACAAACAAAACAAAAAGTAGGCTACCTTACAACTTTCTCTTGAATGTAATTGACAGTTTCTGTAGCATCTGAAACATTGTCACCATGACCAAATGGATTGGAGATATAAAATATTGAGAGAGGTTATAGTAGAGGGACCCTATATGAACTTGTACATTTATATTGAATGTTTCTAAGTGTCACATTTTTTGAGAAATAGCTCATCAAAGTTCACCACTTTTTGGCACTTAGGGTTCTTAAGAGAAAGCACTAATACAATGTAGCCTAAAATGATTTTCCATGCTCAGGTGTGAAATAGGGACTTTCCTAGCATAAAGCCACCCATCTGGACATGTTGGAACTATCATTTTGGTTGCACAAGGAACAAAACAAAAATTAGGCTACCTTGCAACTTTCTCTTCAATGCAATTGGCACTTTTTGTAACATTTAAAACATTGTCACCACAACTAAATGGATTGGAGATATAAACAACTAAGAGAGGTTATTATAGAGGTACCCTATGTGAATTTTTACCTTTAGATGGAATTTTTCTAAGTTCCATGGTTTTTTAGAAACATCTCATCAAAGTTCACCACTTTTTAGCACTTAGGGATCTTAAGAGAAAACATCGGTACAATGTATCCTGGAATGATCTAGTGTGTAGGGGTGTAAAACAAGACCTTTCCTAGCATAAAATCATCCACCTAGATGTGTTGGAGTTGTCATTTTGACAACACGATGAATAAAACAAAAAAATATGCCTCTTGACAACTTTCTCTTCAATGAATTTGACAATTTTTTCAACATGTGAAAACTTGTCGCCACAACCAAATGGACTGGATATATAAAAAAAATGAGAGACGTAATTGGAAAGGGACCCTGCATGACCCTATAACTTTAGATGAAATTTTTCTAAGTGTCATGGTTTTTGAGAAATTTCTTGTCAAAATTTGCCACTTTTTGGCACTTAGGTCTCTTAAGATAAAGGACCAATATAATGTAGCTTGGAATGATCTAGCATGTTGGGGTGAAAAAAAGGACCTTTCCTAGCATAAACCCACCCATATAGATGTTGGAATAGTCATTTTGGATGCATGATGAAAAAAACAAAAATTATGCCTCTTGACTACTTTCTCTTTAATGCATTTGACATTTTTTTCAACGTGTGAAAACTTGTCATCAAGACCAAATGGATTGAATATATAAAAAATTGAGAGAGGTTATTGGGGAGGGACCCTACATGACCTTGTACCTTTAGATAGAATGTTTCTAAGTGCCATGGTTTCCAAGAAATTTCTTGTCAAAGTTCACCACTTTTTGGCACTTAGGTCTCTTAAGAGAAAGCATCGATACAATGTATCCTAGAATGATCCAAAGTGTTGGGGTATGAAAAAGGACCTTTCCTAGCATAAACCCACCCAAATATATGTTTTGGAACTATTGGTTTGGCTGCATGATGAACAAAACCAAAATTATGCCTCTTGACAACTTTCTCTTCAATGCATTTGGTAATGTTTTCAACATGCGAAAACTTGTCACCATAACAAAATGGATTGGACATATAAAAAAATAAGAGAGGTTATTGGATAAGGACCCTACATGAACCTATACCTTTAGATGAAGTGTTTCTATGTGCTATGGTTCTGAGAAATTTCTCATCAATGTTCACCACTTTTTAGCACTAGATCTCTTCAGAGAAAGCACCAAAACAGTGTATCCTAGAATGATCTATCATGTTAGGGTACAAAAAAAGAACTTTCCTATCATAAACCTACCTACTCATTTGTTTTGGAATTTTTGGTTTGGAAGCATGATGAACTAAATGAAAATTATGCCTCTTGACAACTTTATATTCAATGCATTTTACAATGTTTTCAACATGGGAAAACTTGTCACCACAACTAAATGGATTGGAGATATAAAAACCGAGGGAGGTTATTGTGGAGGGACCCTACGTGACCCTATACATTTAGATGAAATTTTTGTAGGTGTCATGGTTTTTAATAAATAGTCTACCAAATTTCACCACTTTTTGGCACTTAGGGCTCTTAAGAGAAAGTCCTAATGAATTTATGACTACTCTAATGAACATATGGCTCTCCTAATGAACATATGGCTGTCCTAATGAACCTATGGCTGTCCTAATGAACCTATGACTGTCCTAATGAACCTATTTTTTGGAAAAACCTTAGAATTTCTAATGATGCATTCATTCATTCAATTACCTCTGCTTTGATGCACCATAGACCTAGCACAAAAGATCATAATTTCATAGAATAGGATATTGGTTCTTTATTATGATCTTGTGTATCATGCACTACTATATTCTAAGATATCATGTGTCATTTTAATTTAGTGAAAATCATATGATACCACCACATGAAGAGCTAGCCTTGACCTTGTGCTAATTAGCAAAATCCTAGATTTGACATCAAACTTCATCATTACCCTAAAAATATTTGTCATACAATAGATTATTAGGAAGAGGAGTTTGAGAATAAAATTGATATCATGATGCATTATGTAATATTTCCAAATGAATTATATCTTGGCATGCATAATTTGACTTAGTGGCCAAGTAATGTGCATGAATCCCAAGTAATGTGCATGAATCTAAGGAAAAAACTACAATACAAGTTTTTGAGTTCAATAAATATAAAAATTAGTGATGATGAGGATTCAACCAATCTTGAATCACCTTGATTTTATCTAGAACTTCATAGATTCTTGCAAGTTATCAATGATGTATGCTATATATTATATTTGTATTATGTTGAAGTTATGGTTGTTAATTTTATATTATGACTTATGTTGGCATAAAGTATATATGATGTGGGGAATGTGATTCGCATGATCTTTCAAGATCTTGTTAAATGCATATTAGTTTTTCATTATGATGTTATTAAGAATGCAATTGTCAATGTTGAGGTACCATAGCTGTACCTTTTCAAAGATATTGGTGTACCAAAGTTGTAACTTATTTTACACTACTAAAAACCTACAATCTTTTGTTCCACCAACTAATATAGTGTTTTAGATCTGATTTACATAATTGAAACATAAATTGGCAAGATAGTCATCATCGAAACCACTCCAAAAGAACCCAAAATACTTACAAACTTAATCTAGTGTTTTAGATCTTATTTATATAAAATAGGAATGATATAATAGTCATAATATCAACGGTTGACTGTTAATGCTTATATCAATTGGTTGGTAGAAAGATGAGAATGAGGCTATAAAACATGTGGATTAGGAATGAAGATGATTGAACATAGGCTAGAATAATGAGAATGAATGTATAAGATAAGGTTGTAGACTTTAGTGGAGTGTGAATTTATGTCAATAACTTGCACTGTGAGAAACTAGATGTAGGCATGATTGATTATTAAGATAAGGTTGTAGACTTGGGTGGAGTGTGCAATTATGACAATAAAGGACCATGAGAAACTAGATGTAGGCATGAATGATTAATAAGATAAGGCTATAATACAAGTAAGCAATACAAGGCAGCACAAGTACTTGCATGCAATACAAGTAAGTAATACAGCAACATCAATACCCATAAGGAGGTCCATATTTTATGATACATATTTTAATAACCAAAATAAAGTGATCAATATCATGATTGTACAAATATAATGTACATATTTACAAATCGGCATGACTTTACAAATCCAATGTACATATTTAAAAATTAGCTTGAGTTTAATATTTTTTTTCATTTACAATTGTAACAGAGGGGATATACTACTCCTGAGTCTCTAGGACAGGGAAGAGCCTACAGGGAGTGGATGAACCTAGGTTACTTCAATGAAAAAATCTCAAGTGACAAGATGGTAAATAAAGGAAAGACTAAACTATGCTTTTGGATTTTATAGATGTTTATGATAGAGGACTTCAGAAGTTGAGTGAATAGACCTTAGAGATCTCGGGAGACAAACTAACAATATCTTGGCTAGAGGAAAGAAGCGTGGACCAAGGATGATAGCACGGCACACTAGTGTCTCTAGGGAATGTTGGCGTCTTGTACAGACCAAAAGAAAACTCTACTACCAAAGACACTTAGAACATGCTAACGAATCTAATGCTAAATTCTGACAGTTTTATTGATCCAAACAAAATGTTAGAAATGCATAAAATGTAAAGAAGTACAACAAGAAGAATACCTAAATGAAAAGTAAACTAACTACTATAAAAAATGATAAGTAGTTGAAGAAAAGGGATTAACTTATGATAGATAGAGCCTCCTGCAAGCTCCTCATGAAAAAAACCTACACAAACAAAAATGAGAAAAGTGTTGGGCTATTTTTCAGGGCTTGCCTTAGTCAAAACCCCACTTCGGTGTTTCCACCTCCACAGACAACCAAATAGACAATGATATAGAAATATTGATAAATAAGTGACAAGACAAGATGCAAATATGCAAGATAACAATATACTAAAAAATAACAATGATAATGCCATGAAAATGAAATGTTACCCTCCCTCCAATGAGCTTGGAAAATCCAAGAGGAAGAATAGTGCTCCAAAGATTGGAGAGAGTCATGCAAGGGTGTGATGTAGAAAGTGGAACTGCAAGAAAAGATGGTGTAGAGCTAGAAGAAGAAAGCTATAATGAAGAGAATACAAAAGAAAAGTTAGAATGAGAGAGTGATAGAGTCAATTTTTTAAGAATGAAATATAAATATAAGAGAGAAGAAAACGGTCAAACTGGATGCCAAAGAGTTGTTTCTAGGCATGCCTATGACTGCAGAGGTGTTACACTTCATGTGTAGGTGATAATGTAACATCCCAACTACCGCAATACTAGGAATCTTTTCAAGACATTCATGTGGTGTGCAAACATCTACACGACATGGAAGTATCCCAAAAAAAAAAATTCCATCGGCATAAAATGATAAGGTAGGGACAAAAATGAAGGATAAGAGGATGGGTTTTTTCATTATTGTTTTATTAAGCTAAAGTAAAGGTTGATGTTATGTGAAATTGTATAAGGGTGAAATTTTACGCCATAAAATTTTTCCCCCACTTTAGTGAGCATATGTATCTAAACATGTGTGAGCTAAAGTAGAAAGAGATTGAAGGGAATATACCTAGGATGAAGAGGAAGAAGACCTTCGATCTAGTATACGTGATGCAAAATGGGATCCATCAGAATGCAAAGAGGACATGGGTCTTCAATCTTGCAAGGTTGACTAAAATCTCACCATAAACATGTTAGTTGCAAACAAACATGTTAGGAAAAAAAGTGAAAAATCATAGACATGATAAAAAAAAATCATAGATAAGACAAGACAATATAATTAGATAAAGACAACACTGATAGGTATGGATAGCATGGCTAGAGACCATACAATAAGAATATTGGCTTGTGGCTACTACAAACTCCATTATAGGACAATAATAGAAAAGACAAGATAGATCTAGTCAAGTTTCCCCACGCTAGATGACGAGACATAAGACATAGACATGAGTAATCAATGAATTGTAATATGCCCCACTAATATTTACAAAATAAATTAATAATTGATATTATGAATATAAATTTAGGAAATAAATCCCATAGCTATTTTCCAACATAGTAGTTTCATGTCCATAAATAAAAAAATCTGAATATATTCATTTTACAAATGCCAATACCCAATTCACAAAGTTTGAATTAGCACTCAATCAACACATAGTCAATACAATAAATACATCAATTTGATACAATTACATCAATAAGATATAAATTCCACTGTAATTCCTCTTTGACAACTCGCCTACATTGGTGGATGAGAACATGGTTCAGGTGCTTTTACATCCAACTGCGAAGCAATGATTCCCTGAAATTCTTTTTTCCATCAAAGAATACCCGAACTTGCATGAAACACTTGGAAAGAGATAAAATTTGCAAGGTGGAATTTGTGTGTGCCTAACTACATTCATTTCTATCTACTATTAGAACATGCAAGTTCCATGTTAGGTTAAAAGATAAAGAAGACAGAGAAAGGATAAATAAATAAACAGTCTATTCTAAATAAAATGACTACAAAGCTTGGCCAAGCTCATCCTACATAAATGCAACTTAAATTATATTTGGAAAAAAAAATCTACACTCTCTGGTACCCATTCTCGGAAGGTAGCTTATCATAACAAAAGGGGTATCCCTCCCTTCTAGACCATCAACTAGCATCATACATCAATGTGCTACAGTGTATCTAGTACTTTTGTATCATTCCATTTTATCAATCATAAAGCAAGTAATCTATTTAAATCTAGTATATACATTAATCTATTCATCATATAACTATCTTTCCTTAAGATTCATATTTGTACTTCAACACTATTCCATTTCTACAATTCTTCCTTTGCAAATGAATTAATTACACATAATCAAATGAGTAAATTAAGATGAAAATAAGAAGGTATATTGCATGTATGAGAACATGCATAAATGATGAGTTTATGCATGTGCACATATATGCATATTATTCATAGTTTATATATGCATATACATTCTTTAAGAATAATGATAAAACAAAATTCATTCAACATACAGATTTCCAAATCAAAGATACATTGAATTCTTCAAATACACAAGTTATGGTCTTATTCACTCTATTCCAATAATAACACAATGAATATATATACAATGGTTTGAGATTTTATCAAGTAATAAAGTTCTAACTAACGATACTAGGTCATTTACTTTTAATAGACAAAATCAATTTTAGAAACATTACAAGAACTAGTATTAAATCTTGCCAATCATCAATTTGAATTGCTTAGTAAAAGTATAACATTATCCTACAATTATTTTATTCCAAATAGACAAATAGGTTCTATGGTTAACTAATAAATCATTTATTCTCTATATTTAATTTAGAACATTGTGATGTTCTACAATCTGTTCATCTTTAAACCACACATATATATTTATATAATGAAAATATTGGGGTTAATTTGCATTAATTGACTTATCGACTTATAGCCTTCACCCTATGTTCCAATAGTGTTGGCGGCCGCATACTTGAGGCACGAATTTATCATTTGAAAAGAAACATAGTGTATATTACTATTTGAATTTGTATGATTCACACATGGTAGACCAAGCATGCACACACACACACACACACACACACACACACATATATATATATATATATATATATATATATATCTGTGTGTGTGTGTGTGTGTGTACATATATATATATATGCATATATATATATACATATATACATGCCCATCAAAGGAGAAAGGGAGATTTAATCATAAGCCATGAGGGTTCCATATCCCTTGACCTATAATGGTTGATATTCTATTGGTGACATAACTATATAACACATGCATTATCGTTTATAAAAATATTTACAACAAATAGTTAACCTAGAATTATAATATCGTTCCATTATGTAATTTGAATGATGCTTGATCATTTGACAAGATGGAAATAATATAATGACATAGGGATTGATCCCCAATACACATCAATATGTTGCAAGGATGACATGAATCAATACACATGTTACACTGGGTCAATAATACTTATCCCACACTAAGCTTTAAGCAGGATGACGTGTATCGTCCATTAACCTACAACTACAATGGTAATTTAATATTCCTATTTTATATATATGGAGAAAGATGATATGGATCATTCTAAGCTAAGATTCATGCTCAAATGTTCCATACCATTTGGCCCCATGAAACATGGTATATGCATTTTTCTATGAACGAAGATATTGTTCGATTGATATCATGGGTGATCAACACCATAGATGGTTCCCTTCACAGAGAACATGTTGATGTTCTCAAAATTGAAAATAAAATAAAATAACATGTGAGCTAGAGCCCGAACATAGACCTTCGAGTCAGCCATGCTCATGCATGTCATTACACACAGGGAAGGTAAAGAATGGGTTTTTCACTCTCCAAACATGGCTATCAACAATTACATAACTAAAATGGAAACAAAAGCCACAAGTATGATTACAATGTATGAACACTTCTATTAATAGGGCACTTGATCATTAAGCCCAAGAAGACAAAGTAAATCAATTTTTTGAAGGAAACTTTAAGAAAGGCATCAATTTTATCTCTTTTAATGTACAAGTTCGATGCTTGTTCCTCAATCAAATGGAGAAAAAATTCCTTCCCTTTCGTTCTTTTTCTTTTTGCTACTTTTTTTGTGATCACCTCCCCTTATTTTTTCTTGATTCCCCTTTCAAATGTATCCCCCCTTTTTCCTTCAATTCCTTGCATTCTATTCTTGGAGTGCTCTTAACTCCCCATACCTCCATTACTTAGCTGCCCCACTCCCCTGTCGTTGAGCATTATCCATTCATTCCAATTTTGAAGGGGTAGACATTATGAAGGGGTTATATGAATAATCACTGTCATTGCTCCTTCCATATAATTTCATAAGGGGTTTTGAATAAGAGGGATCTTATTATTAAAATCCTGTATAATATGATTGCATACATATATCTATGTTTATATAGATAAATTCACAAATTTTTATATATTTAATTACTTCTCTTACCAAGAACAAATTCTTTTCAAATTCTTTTAAAGGATTGAATATTCAAATTGTTCTTCTTGTAAGGAAACAATATGTAAAAACATCATACACCACCATTTTTTTCCTTTTTCTCTATATATGAAATTAACTTCGAATAGACAAGGTAAGATAAGAAAATGCAATAATTTCATTTCTTTCATAAGACTTCCTATTTAACCAAAATACAATTCTATAAAAGCAAGAATGATATCTATCAATTGAAAGACAAATGCAAATGTCATGGTCTACTGTGCTTTGTGAGATTGTAGATTTTAATCTTGCTTACTATTCGTCATCCGACTAAATGTTCCTATCTCAACCATGTTCTTGTTCTTCTTGACTTGCACTTGCATACACATTCTTGCAGTTGAAATTGTTCATCAGTAACCTTTAACCGATAGTCATTATAAAACAATTCTCTTAAATCATAAAGTTGCAAGATAATCATTTTCAAATAGTATTGCATTTATATAATCTCATAAATATTAAACGATAAATTCTATTTTTCAAATATTTCAATTAACTCAACATTATTAAATGCATGTAAGGAAATTGAGATGTGACATCCTTCCCCACTGGGAAGAGACATTGTCTTGATGTCTAATTGAACAAAATTGAATCACATATGTTCATTTCAACATCAAATTATATTTTTTTCAAGCCAAAACATCATAGCATACAAGTCCAAAATATTAAACAATAGTATATAGCGAATAATCAATAGTCTATCTAATAAAGAAAATGAGGAAAGGAGCGTTATATTTCCTCTACATCATCCCAAGTAGCACTATCCTTAGAATATTGGTCCTATTGGACCTTATATTGAATAATGTCTCTGTTTTTCAACTTGACATTGCATCTATCTAGAATTCTAATGGGCTCCACTAGCACCACTCCTAGATCCTCCACCTATAGAGAATTCCAATCAAGTATATGAGATGCATCTAGATGTTATGGCTGAAGAAAAGAAACATGAAACACATTATGGAGTTGAGCTAGAGCAAGTGGTAGAGCAAGTCGATATTCAACCGGGTTGATTACTTCCAATACATTAAAAGAACCCACTTATCTCAGAGACAACTTGGAATATTTTTTGAAAGTAATAGAGCTCTTATGTGGCTTGACTCTTAAAAAGACCTTATCCCCTGCCGCAAACTTTCTAAAGGTTCTATTCTTGTCAACATAACTCTTGTGTCTATCTGTTGCCTCCTTCAGTATGCCCTTAATAAGTCTCATTTTCTCTTCCATCTCCTTTAGCATTTCAGGACCCACTATGATCCTATCTTTCAATCTATCCCAATTGATGGGAGTACAAAAATTTCACCCATATAGGGCCTCGAAAGGTGTCATACCCAAGGATGCATGATGGGATTTTTTATAAGAAAATTATATCAATGGTAGATACGCTTCCCATTTATACTGCTAGTCCATACAGTACATCTGAAGGAGATCTTCTACTACCTAATTCAATCTCTTGGGTTGACCGTCAGTTTGAGGATGATAGGATAAAATTAAATTTGGCTTGGTCCCCAAAGTTGCATTCAAGGTTGTCCAGAACCTTGATGTCATCCAAGTATCTCTATCGGATATGCTAGTTTCTAACACTCCATGCAAGTGGAAGATCTCTTGAAAAAATTTCTTGTCCAAGTTCAATGATCCATCCTTAAGATTCCCTAGAATAAAATGTGCCACCTTATTCAACTTATTGAGTACTACCAAAATGAAATCATGTATGTTCTTACTTAAAGGTAACCCTTGTACAAATTCCATGCTGATCACTTGCCATTTGTACTTAGGTATATCATGAGAATAAAGGATCCCTATTGGATGCACATGCTTAACCTTAACTTTCTGAAACTACAAGACCCTGGCTACATATTCCACTACATCCTTCTTGAGCTTCAACCAATAATAGAAGGTTTTTAATTTTATAATCATCTTTGTAACTTTGGGGTGTCTTGAATATGGTGCATTGTGAACTTCTTCTAGGACCAGCTTTCTAAGCTCTCTAAAATCTTGAATATACATTTGCCTTTGATATCTTAAGATACCATCTAATTCAAACTCATACCCATCAAATCAATGATCTGAAAGATTATCTTCTAGAGCCTTCTTCACCCTCTCATAGTTCTCATCTCCTTGCAAGTTTTGCATCACCTGCTGCCTCAAATTGGATCTTGTAGAGGTCATGCCTGCTAGATTTATTCTCCTACTAAGAGCATCTGCCATTCTATTTTTCTTTCCTTTTATATAATCAATTCTAAATTCATACTCTCTAAGGAATTCTATCCATCTCCTTTGTCATGCATTGAGGTTTGGTTGAGTGAAGATGTATCTCAATCCCAAATGATCATTTTTGAGCTCAAATGACTTCCTCAAAAGATAATCTCTCCACATCTATAAGGCATGCACTATATCTACTAATTCCAAATTGTGTGGCACATAATTCACTTCTTTTTGTTTCAACTTCCTTGAATCATATGCCACCACTTTCCCTCCATGCATTAAAACTACTCCTACACTATCTCCTAAAGCATATGTGATCATTGAGAATTGACCATTTTGATCGGGTATAGTCAGCACTAGGGATGTCGTGAGCTTCTCCTTCAAGAGTTGGAAGGATTGTTCACACTTCTTAGTCAACTCAAACATCTTTCCTTTCTTTTGAAGTGAAGTTATTGGGGCTGCATTTTGAGAAAACCCTTGCACATATTTCCTATAATACCTGGCAAGGCCCATAAAGCTTCACACCTCTATCACACTCTAAGACGTCGACCATCCTATGATTTCTTTTATATTTTTAGGATCCACAATGACTCCCTCAGTTGAAATAATGTGACCTAGGTAGTGCACCCTGTCCTAATAAAATGAGCACTTGGATAGCTTTCCAAAAAGCTTCTTCTCCCTTAGATGTTGTAAGACTATCCTCAAGTGTCGATTGTGTTCCTCAATAGACTTGGAATAAACCAGAATGTCATCAATAAATATTAGGAAAAAGTCATCCAAAAACTCTCAAAACACACTGTTCATAAGATTCATGAAAGTTCCAGGTGCATTGGTCAATCCAAATAGTACAATGATGAACTCATAATGCCCATACTAATTTCAGCAAGAAGTCTTCAAAATATCTTCTTCCTTTATTTGTAATTGATGATAACCAAATCTAAGATCTATTTTTGAGAATATTGACTCTCCCTTCATTTGATCAAATAATTTTTCGATCCTTGAGAGGGGATATCAATTCTTGATGGCCACCTTGTTCAACATCTGATAATTAATACACAAACTCAAGGTTCCATCCTTATTTTTCAAAAAGATAACCAGTGCACCCCAAGGTGACACACTAGGTCTAATAAGCCCTTTATGTAATAGTTCTTGTAACTAGGCTTTCAATTCATAAAGCTTGGTGGTGGTCATCTTGTATGGGGCCTTAGATTGAGGCTTGACTCCAAGCATTAGATTAATGGAGAAATCAAATTCTCACTTTGGAGGCATCTCAGTGAGATCTTTGGGAGACATATCTTGGAATTCCATAAGGATAGGGTAATCATCTAGGTATGGTTTCTCTTTTTGGGTTCACTAAAATGCACAACATATATGACACAACCCTTCCTTTGAGCCCTTTTAAGTTGTATAGTTGTGATCTACCTAAGTTCTAGGGGTCTTTGTATCACATGAATCTCAATCGAGTATCCATAGTCATCCAAAAAACTAACCATCTTATCCTCACAGTTTACAATGGATTTGTGCTTAGTTAACTAGTTGATTCCCAAGATTACATCACAAGATCCTAGAGGTGCCATGTAAAGGTCAACTTGGGTCAAGAAGTTGGGAAGTTCTAACTCATTGTGAAAGAAACATGAATCTACTTCCCGCTCTACTCGATTCCCATTTTGAATTGACCATGAGTTTTCCAAATATCCAAGTCTAATGGGAATCTTAGAAATAATTCTAGAATCTATAAACCACTCAGTAGCTCTAGTATCTATCAAAATAGAAATGGTTTGGCCATAGATCTTACTCATCAATCATATTAGAGAAGCTTGGTACTCTACTTGCATGTTATCCACCATCACATGGATCTTGTGTTGTGGGGTCAGCTATTGGTTTCCTTCCTTCTATGAATTCAACTTCTGAGGGAAACTAGATGCATAGTGGTCACCCCCACTAGTGAAACACCCAACATGTGGTCCTCTTTGAACTCTAGACCTATCCTCTTTTGAGTACCTCTGATTGTTAGAATTATCTTTGCCACTATTATCCCTTTTATTCCTTCTGCCTTAGTTGCCTTTTCTAGAGGGTCGCTTTCCCTTTTTAAATTTTTGATCTGATGGGACTTATTTCCCTTATGTTCATCACCCTTCCAAAACTTCTTATTTTTTAATTGAGGCTTGAAGTTTAAACCTTTGCGAAGATTGGACAACTATTGCAACTTTTGTTCTTGCTTAATGGCCTTCTAAAAAGATTTTTCCATCATAAGGGGATTATGGAGGTCCACCTAAGCTCTAATGTGGGGTCTTAATTCTAATATAAACTGGAAAACTGGAAAACGCTCATCATATTGGTACTGTGGTACATAATTGAGAAAATTGGTAAACTTCTCCCAATAATGAACTACAGTCAAACCGCCCTAAGTCATATTTTAGAATTTAGTCATTTTCTTGTCAAATAAAAGTTTTGGTAGCCACCTCTTGAAATATTGGAGGAGAAACTCCCAAGTGATCTCCTCTGACTGAAGTCTCCTCTCTGCCTTCTTGTTTTCCCACCAAGTAGCTACCTTTCCAGACAGTTGATATGTAGCCCAAGCAGCCTTGGTTTTGTATGACATGTTACAGATTCCAAAGTATTTTTCCATCTCTATAATCCATGCCTCATCTCCATCCCTGATGGCCTTCCCATTGAACTTCAGTGGTGCTACCTTTTTAAAATCCTTCCCTAGTTCTTCCTCAATTCAGCCTCGATTAGGATCTCCTTGGGCCCCTCCACCTTGGTCAAGTTCCTAATTCCTATGAATCTGATCTTCCCGTACTCCTCAAACTTCTTGCTCCAAATGGTCCATTCAAGATTTTTTCCGGTTGAAGAGTTCTAGGATTTGGTCTAGCCTCTTGCTCAACCCATTGTCATGTCTGCTACTACCCGCTTCTTTTTTGGTGGTCACCATAATGACTCACACTTGACCTGCACCACAACCGCGTTTAACGTAACATAACACAAGGTTTTACGTTTAAAAAATTGCATCTACACAATGCTATGTACACAACATGTAATCTAATAGAGATATACACATTCATTCACATCAAGACAAGTCTTTAAGTTTCGTGGCCTTGAACAACAAAAATAAGACTTTATTTATTTATATTAAATATGGATTTATACTAATCCTTATTTATAATTTTTTTTCTATACTAAGTAGTTCAATCATTATTAGAAAGAGGACACTCCTCTTGGCCCTCATTCGAATTTACATCATCCTTCTTGGGAGAGGTAGGACATGCATGCAGACACCCCTTCTCCTCTTTTGTCAATAAAGGTGTATTAGGTCCACATCCTATTCACCAATCTCTCAATGCAGAGGGTTTCTTAGTCTTAGGATTTCATTTGGGCTCCTCAATATTTTTGCCTCTCTCCAACTTGAGTCATGTGAGGGAATGTGCTAGAGTTTCATTGTCAAGAATCTTAGGTTGGTCTTCGGTTTTGAGATTCTCTTTGATAACAATTTTTTTTTTTGAAGCCCTAATGGTCTTTTCCTTCTTTCTTCTCGACTTGGACCTTCCCATTTCCTGCAACCAATTCATATTTTGTTATTTTCAAGGTAACTCAAATTTAGTTAATGGTCAACTATCCCCTAATCCGACCACCATGGGCTCATAGGCCCAGAGTTGAATGCTAAGCTCTAACACCAAATGTAACATGCCGAAATAATATTTCCAAAATAAATTAATAATTGACATTATGAATATAAATTTATGACATAAATCCCATAACTATTTTCCAACATAACAATTTCATGTCCATAAATAATAAAAAATCTGAATATATTCATTTTCCAAATATCAATAGCCAATATACAAAGTTTAACTTGGCACTCAATCGTCACATAGTCAATACAATGAATACATCAATGATACAAGTACATCCATAATATAGAAATTCCACTATAATTCCTCTTCGAAAACTCACCTCCATCGGTGCATGAGAACATGGTTCAGGTGCATTTCCACCCAACCATGAAGCAATGCTTCCCTAGAATTCTTTTGTCCATCAAAGTATACCTGACCTTGCATGAAAAACTTAGAAAGAGATATAGTTTGCAAGGTGGAATTTGTGCATTCCTAAATACATCCATTTCTATATAGTATTAGAGCATGCAAGTTTCATGTTAGGTAAAAAAAAGATAAAGACAGAGAGAGAATAAATAAATAAACAGTCTATTCTGAATAAAATGACCGCAAAGCTTGGCCAAGCTCATGCTACATAAATGAAAATTAAATTATATTTGGAAAAGCAAATCTACACTCTCTAGCACCCATTCCCAAAAGGTAGCTTATCATAACAAAAGCGGTGTCCCTCCCTTCTAGACGATCTACTATCATCATACATTAGTGTTCTATAGTCTATCTAGTAATTTTGCATCATTCCATTTCATCAATCATCAAGCAAGTAATCCATTTAAATCTAGTATATCCATTCATCTATTCATCATATAACTATCTTTCCTTAAGATTCATATTTTCACTTCAACAGTGTTCCATTTCTATAGTTCTTCCTTTGTAAATGAATTAATTACACATAATCAAATGAGTAAATTAAGATGAAATAAGAAGTTATACCACATGTATGTGAACACGCATAAATGATGAGTTTATGAATGTGCACATATATGCATATTATTCATAGTTTATATATGTGTATACATTCCTTAAGAATAATGATAAAACATAATTCATTCAACATGTAGATTTCTAGATCAAAGATACACTGAATTCTTCAGATACAAAAGTTTTGGTCTTATTCACTATATTCCAATAGTAACACAATGAATATCTATATAATGGTTTGAGATTTTATCAAGTAAAAAAGTTCCAACTAACGATACTAGTTCATTTACTTTTAATAGAAAAAATCAATTTCAGAAACATTATGAGAACTAGTATTAATTCTTGTCAATCATCAATTTGAATTACTTAGTAAAAGCATAACATTATCCTACAATCATTATATTCCAGATAGACAAATAGGCTCTATGGTTAACTAACAAATCATTTATTCTCTATATTTAATTTAGAACATTGTGATGTTCTACAATCTGTTCATCTTTAGACCACACATATATATTTATATAATGAAAATACTAGGGCTGATTTACATTAATTGAGCTATCAAATTATACCCTTCACCCTATGTTCCAATGGTGTTGATGACCTCATACCTAAGGAACTGATTTATCATTTGAAAAGAAACAGAGTGTATATTACTATTCAAATTTGTATGATTCATACACATGGTAGATTGAGCATGCACACACACACACATATATGCATACATAGACACATATATATACATTCCTGTCGAAGGAGAAAGGAATATTTAATCATAATTCATGAGTGTTCCATATACCCTCAACTTATAATGGCCAATATTCTATAAGTGACACAACAATATAACACATGCATTATCATTTATGAAAACATTTACAACAAACATTTAACTTGGAACGATAATATTGTTCCATTTTGTAATCTAAATGATACTTGATCCTTCAGAAAGATGGACATAATAGAATGAAATAGGGATTCATCCCCAATACACATCAATTTGTTACAAGGTCGACCTTGGTCACTACACATGTTACATCAGGCCGATAATGCATATCCCACACTAAGCTTTGAGTAGGATGACATATATCGTCCATCAACCTACAACTACAATGGAAATTTAATCTGTCCATTTTCTATATATGGAGCAAGATGATATGGATCATTCTGAGTCGATATTCATGCTGCAATGGTCCATACCATTTGGCCCTATGAAACAGGGTATATGCATGTTGCTACGAACAAAGATATCATTTGATTGGTATCATGGGTGATCAACACCATAGATGGTGTTTTACTTCATAGAGAACATGTCGATGTTCTTAAAATTGAAAATAAAATAAAATAACATGCAGGCTATAGCACGAGCACAAACCTTCAAGTTAGACCATGCTCATGCATATTGTTACACACAATGAAGGTAAATAGTGTGGTTTTCACCCTTCAAACATTTCTATCAACAATTACATGACATAAAATAGAAACAAAATCCAGGAGTTCGATTATAATGTATGAACAATTCTATTAACAGGGCACTCAGATTTCATTAAGCTCGAGCTTTACTCAAGAAGACAAAGTAAATCGATTTTTTGAAGGAAACTTTAAGAAAGGCATCGATTTTTACCTCTTTTAATCTACAAGTTTGATTCTTGTTCCTCAATCAAATGGATAATGGATTCCTTCCCTTTTATGCTTTCTCTTTCTACTGCTTTTTTTGCAATCACCCGCCTTTCTTTTTACTTGATTCCCCTTTCAAAATTATCCACCCTTCTACCTTTGATTCCATACATTTTATTCTTGGAGTACTCTTAAATCACCATACCTCCATTACTTAGCTGCCCCACTCCCCTTTCGTTGAGCATTATCCATTCATTCCAATTTTTAAGGGGTCAGTATTATGAAGGGGTTATATGAATAATCACTGTCATTACTCCTTCCATATAATTTTATAAGGGGTTTCAAATAAGAGGGCTCTTATTATTAAAATCCTATATAATATGATTGCATACATATATCTATGTTTATATAGATAAATTCACAAATTTTTATATATTTAATTACTTCTCTTACCAAGAACTAATTGTTTTCAAATTCTTTTAAAGGATCAAATATTCAAATCATTCTTCTTGGAAGGAAACAATATGTAAAAACAATTATATTTCACACACCACCAAATTTTTTTCCTTTTTCTCTAGATTTGAAATTAACTTTGAATGGACAAGGTAAGACAAGAAAATTCAATAAATTTTTTTCTTTCATAAGATTTCCTATTTAACCAAAATATAATTCTATGGAAGCAAGAATGATATCTATCAATTGAAAGAAAAATGTGGTTGTCATGGACTACTATGGTGTTGAGATTCCAGATTCCAATCTTTCTTACCATTCATCATCTGGCTAAGCATTCCTACCTCAACCATGTTCTCATTCTTCAACTTGTTCTTGCATACACATTCTTGCACTTGAAATTGTTCATCAGTAACCTTTAACTGATAGTCATTATAAAATGATTCACTTAAATCATAAAGTTGCAAGATAATCATTTTCAAATATTATTGCATTTATCAAATCTCATAAACATTAAATGATAAATTCCATTTTTCAAATATTTCAATTAAGTTAACATTATTAAATGCAAGGAAATTGAGATGTGACAAGTATCCTTTTAAAACTTTTGAAACATTTTAAATTAAGCATATATGATAGCCCCCCTTATAATGATGTGTGTTATGCAAAGGATCACATGTCATTTTAATGAGAAGAGAAAGAAAAGAGATGTTGTAGCATGAGATAAATAGCAAGATGTATTTGTGTAATTTTTTCATGCAAGGGACAAGACATAGAAACCACGACATTACAAAGCAAAAAAGTAGAGATGAAGAAATCAAGAGCATAGGGGGATCTAAATATTCGGGGTTAGAATTGCTCATAGATTAGATAGATAAGTATAATATAATATATATGAACTATCATCACCCCCCCAAATGTATTATAATGGGAAGAAGAGCACATGAAGATAGAGAAAAAAAAGAGTGGGTCAACATGGAAGAGGCATAATTATTGTGATGCTTTGCATCGTCCCTGATGTGAAAATCAAGAATTACAACACATAGATGAATGATGATACAAATATAACAAATTTGCGACATATTTTATCTCCTGTATCCAAGCACCTACATGAGTAGAAAGGGTCCTCCAAGTGAGAGCACAAACATATATAGATAAGTACATGGGAGAACAAAAAATCACACAAAACTAATCTAAAGATGCATAAGAGGGTGTCTCTCTAATATGAATCCATGAGCAGGCCATCCTACTCCCAATCTAGATCATTATATATGGAGGGAGGAAAATCCTATAGGGGAGGAATAGCCAAGGTGGTACCCATCAAATTGTATACAACAAGGGCTAGGGAAGAAGGCCCCTCAAAGTCTTTGTCACCAAGCTCTTGTGAGAATAAATTCATCAATCTTGCACAAATTGAGGACATAGTCAACATGTCCATCAACAAATTGAACATGCAATTTTTTAGGAGTGGCATGTGGCAACTACATGGGAGGAGGAAAATAAAATGGAGAGTCAATGTCATCCTCAAGAAGATGGGAAATGATAAATTTTAGGGATGTGAGAATTTCCTCCATCAAAAGGATGGTGTAGGCCAAAGGAAAACAAGACTCAAGAAGTGAAGAGAACTTTGTTCAACCATTTCTTGAAGTGAGATTGCTCTCTGACTTGCACTTCAATAAAGGAGATGGGATCCTCATATCTAAAGTGGGAAAGGGGGAGGAGATGAATCCATAGAGGAGACCACCTTTGTGAAAGGAATGTCTATAGGCTATGAAAAAGGAGGAGTATCAGGAAGAGAGGTAGCAAGGGTCAACTCCATAGAGGGAGCAATGAACACCTACACCCTTTTAGGGGGAGGTTCATTGGGATTCACCAATGAAGCTAGAAGAAGGAATGGGGTGATGGGAATTGAGGCAGAAAAAGAGATAGAAGTAGGAGCAATAAAAATAGAAGAAGAAAAAATAGAGACATTAGGCTCCTCTGCAGTCTTCTACAAGGTAGCGTGCTCCTTAGCTAGAGCCTTTTGTTGATGCTTACACTCACACACAAGCTAGTTATGTCAGTTGTGGGCACTATAATATGCAACCTAAGAAGAGGTCAATAGCTCATGTTCTATTGGAGAAGCAACCTTCACAACCATCACCGGTGGAAGGGTGGACTCCTAAGGAGCAAGAAGAGGAGGCATAGAGACATAGATAGAGATAGGAATCTAAGCGATAGGCCTCTTTCCTTTCTCTACCTTAGGGGTAGGTGAAGGAATAGGCGAAGGTCAAGATGTAGGAACAACCCCACAAGAATGCTTCCCATTTCCATAAAGGGTGGGTCAAGGCACCATGGGCAAGAACAAAAGCTGAAAATATGAGGCTTTGATTTCCACAACATGGGTTATTTTCCTTTTCCTATGCTAGGAATAGTAGGAGGAACATAAAAATTCCACCAAAGGCTAGGAGGAGGAAGCAAAAGGTGCAAAAGATAGGAAAAAAGAAGAAGAGGAATGAGAAGGCCCAAGGGAAAGAGAAAGTTTGTCCTTCCCTTTTGGAGGGGCAAAAGGTGAAGTGTGTTGTGCACCCAAGGAGACCTTCAGAGAGATAGCCTAACTAGATAGAGGAAAACCACCTTTCAACATCAATCCCCTAGTCTATGAAAGACCCCCTCTAGGAGGTATGGGTCCAATTAGGGAGGGCCAAAAGTGGTCGAGGGAGAAGCCCCCATGTGCTACCAATGGTTTATATCTAGTATCATAGAGAGTATGCACGATACCCTCATGGGGAAACTTTAGAAATTTGTGGACTACTGAGATAACTACATTTATGGAGATCAGCCATGGAATGAATAGCCTTACTCTAAACAAGTCAAACTCAGAAATCACAACAAATGGGGCTTCTAACCTCTTAGGTCCTACCAAAATTGAAAAATAAATAATGCCAATAGGTGCGATAGAAAACCCATCATGTGTGTGAAGAGCAACCTAAAATTAATCGTACTTATGAAAACTATTTATAAAATGGGTCTCCTCTATGAAGACATTCACACAACTCGAAGGATCAACCCTGATGCTTATTACAACATTATCGTTGATTCAAGCGAGGATGTATAATGAGGAGTGTTCCTTGTTTAGAGGCATATCATGTGAATACAATATCTATTGTGCATGTTTTGCACACATGCCTCGCCAAAAGAAAGGACCCCCTCTTTTGCTTGGATATGGTCATTTTGACCTCGTCTCATTTTGCATGCCTCCATTTTTTTGCCCAAGTTGGCCCTAAGCCTAAGAATGATCAATTTCGTATTGTCCTACATCACCCAGCCAAGTTTTGCTAAGTCATCTGCCCCTTGCGAGCTAGGTCCTAGAGTCTTCCCTTCACTTTTTGCCCAGCGTTCGTTGACCCTTCCAGACCCGCATAAGCGGGTTTCCCTCTATTGTTTACTGCCTCATCCATTATGCTCTGTGGACCCACTCTCATAGGTCTCCCTAGGCGGGATTCCATCCTCGTCAGTTGTTTCATGTGGCTAACCTTTGACATATCGTGGGCTCTTCACATGGCCCTATCATCCCTGTCTTCACTGTTGCAGGTCGACCCATTGCTTCAAAATCATCTATTCCAAAGCTTATGGGGTCTTCTTGCATGGATTACCATAACCTAACCACTGTCGTCTAAATGGTTAAGTTCACACATCGCCCTAGTTCATGGGACCCGCAAGTACCATTCCTCAAATGAAATCATGAATTGCGGGTTAAACTTGTATGTCCACACCTATTGGTGGGTCTTCCCTTGTGGGCCACCATGGGCAGGAAGCTATCACCTTATCGCTGTTCAGAATGACAAAACTTCTACCGCCTTCCCATCATGTGTGCCCACAACCCACCAATGTTGTTTCCTTACCACAGGCCCTCACTGGTCTTTTTCCCTTTCCTCAACAACGTCCTTCGAGTGCCCATCTGCCAATTGCCATCCGTGTGCATTGGCTACCAAGATGGAAAATCTAAAATCTTGATTTGAGTCTCATAACCAATGAACCATTGCCGACCCACAACCATAACGTTATCATCAATGCTTTACTCAACATTTCATAGCAATTAATCCAATATCCTCTTAGAATGGCGCGGGTTCCCCCAATATCACCAGCTTCCACAAAGTTGCCATCTCGAAATGCTAACGCATAAATGGAATCCTCATTTTGACATTAACACCCCACTATGCAATGCCGACCCCCCCTATGCACTTCAGTTTAATTATTATATAATGGAACACCCTTCGGTTATGCGTTTATCCATTCTATCGCTACCATTGTTTTTCCTTGAAAACACCTATGGATGCCACTTCGTTCTTTCATGGAAAGCACCATTCTTTTGAGCGTAGGAGCATTTGGGGTAGGGCGGAGTCCAATGAGGCAGTTAGTTCAAAGCCACCGCAACGACACTATAGTTGTTAGGCCTCATAAAGAAGATTTCCATTGGGCCTAAGGGCGTGGAATGTTGTGAATGGACGCCCCTAACACAACGATCGGAAGCAAACATCTTCCCGCCTCATCGGCCCCATGTGAAGGATACTTCCCTGACGCGCATAGGTCAAGCTCACTCTCCCCTTCTTTTTTTATCAGAAGTGACAAGTCGTTCATCATCCTCCTATAACATTTGTCTTCAAACAAGTATTAACGAGCATCCAACTATGGCCTCGTCATTCATTCTGGTTTTCTATGTTGATGAGATGCTCTGTCGTGTATGTTGTTTCTAGCTTTCAGCTGGTGTTAAAGAGATATGGGATCTCGCCTCATGAGATGATCATCCTTGTGTCTTTGGTTCTAGTAGCTAGTCATGAGCTCATGAGAACAATACGCGGGGAAAGATGGCCAGTCAGTGTCATTCGAGGAAGAAGGAATGCGGACATGAGTTCATAAAATGTTGTTCAACAATGGCTATTGATCCATGGAATGCTCACACTCGAGACCTGCCCCCACGAATGTCATCGGGTACGCAGATGCAAGCTATCATCCTCAGTTCACCATTATGAAATGACATTGCATAGATGACCTCCCCGAAGCACGGATCCCACGTGGAGTACATCCATCAACCTTGAGAACAAAGCGACACATAGTCACCTGATAGATAAGATTCATGGGTAATGGATGAGTGAAAACACTTCCAACACTGTCGATGATGATAAAACACAGAACACAACCATCGAGATACATAGAATCAATGCCTCTATAGTAGGTAGAGAATTTATATGGGTTATGGTGCCCATATTGCAAAAGGAAACTTGTGGATGCAAGGAAGTGGAGAGTTGACATAGAAAGGGAGTTATGAAGTGGCACAAAGCATACGAAGACTCGCATAGTGGGTCTCACGATGAGGATGGCCGTGGGACCAAAAGCCACCGACAACATCATATTTCACTTCATTATCAACGAGCCCTCATGATACCGCCCACAATGATTGGATGAATCCAAGCTAAGTTCACTTCCTCAACGACATTCGATGCTTCTTGTTCAAATCGTTAAAATTCATTTCCTCAATGCATCACCTTTTATCAACTTGCCATCTGATTTATGAATCACTTAGTAAGATCAATTTATTGACCCACTATAAAGGCATTCACTCCCTAGGGACACCTATGAATTTTAGGCAACATCCAACTTGCCTCCATTTTCTTTCATCCTCTGGGAAGCGATGGGCTTGCCAAGTGGGGTGCTCTTGGGTGAAGACTCACCTAAATTTGATGATCCGGTGTCTACTCCCCTCTAGGACCTCTTCTCGTTAAATTCCCAATCTCAATTTAAGTTAATATAAAAGAAACGAGCAACTACAGTCGGTTGGGAGTCCCGCCGGAGGTAAGGCTCAGGAAGACACTAGGCAATGGTCACTGCAAAAAGTGGTGATAGGGTGGCCTACCTCTATGAGTGCGAAACCCAGGTGCAAGATTGTCGTTCAATGCCATGGGCATGTGGCTTCATGATGTGTAGTCTTCGTGGTACAAATTTCCATTTGAAGGGTCGGCGGGCAATGCTTGCGGACGATAATTGGCGGGTGGACGCTCGAAGGACACCATTGAGGAAAGGGAAAAAGACCAGTTAGGGCCCGTGGTAAGGAAACAACATAGGTGGGTCACAAGCCTACATGATAGGAAGGCATAAAAAAAATTTCCATTCTGAGCGGCGAAAAGGTGACAGCTTCCCGCCAACAGGCACGGACATATGGGTTTACCCACAATTTATGATTTCATTTGAGGAAGGGTACCTGTGGGTCCCATGAACCGGGGCGATGTGGGAACTTGGCCATTTAGACAGTGGTGGTCAGGTTATGGAAATCCATGCAAGAAGACCCCATAAGCTTTGGATTGGATGATTTTGAAGCAATGGGTCATCCTGCAACAATGAAGACATGGACGACAGGGCCAAGCATAGAGCCACCCATGTAGGCGGATGTCAAAGGTCAGCGACATGAAATGATGAAACGGGGACAGAGTCCCTCCCAAGGAGACCAACGAGAGAATATTTTCAGATCATAACAGATGTGGCAAAAAATAGTAGAGGGAAACTCGCATACGCGGGTCCACAAGGGTCAACAGATGCTAGGCGAAAAGCAAAGGGAAGACTCTAGCACCTAGCTCACAAGGGAAAGATGACTTAGTGAAACTTGGCTAGGTGATCTAGGCCAATACGAAATTGATCATTCTTAGGCTTAGGGCCAACTTGGGAATGAAAATTGGGGCACACAAAATGAGACGAGGTCAAAACAACCAGATCTGCGCAAAAGAGGGGTCCCTACTTTCGACAGGGCGTGTGTGAAAAACATGCACAACAAATGGTGACTCGCTGGGGAAATGCTCTAGAGCATTTTGATGAAAAACTGGAATCATGAACCCAGAATCTCTGGTTCTGATCTTCACACAAGACTAAACAAACCAGGCACTCAACCAAAGGATCAAAACCACTAGTCAAGCCAACCTTTAGTATATTGAAAATCCAAGTGTGTGTATATGTGTTAATTTCCATCCTTCAGTTGCTACGGGAACCCAAGCTCCGTCAAGTTAAGCTACGTAGTTTATTCTAACTCCAAAAGCATCTGGGACATTTCCTCACTGCCTATCAGGCATCCATAGCCTCGACAAGGTTGTCATTGTGATTCTCTCGAACATTTCTCTACTGTCAGTCGGGCATCCATAGCCCCTATAGAGTTACTCAGATACCCCTGAAAAAGTTGAATTTATTTTCTTTTGATTTTCAATGCTTTCTTTCTTTTCTTTCTTTCAATTTTCTCTTTTCAGTTCTTTTATTTCAACCTGCAAGCAATGAAGCTCGCGCTCAGGTCTGAGAGTCACAGTGGTGTTGAAGCAAAATTTTAGATTTTTTTCTTAACAAGAATTTACAAAGGATCTACAATGACCATTGGATTTTAAAAAATGTGTAAGAGCTATAAGATTTTAGAATACATTAGGAATGAGACCAACCAATAGCTTATCCTCTTCAAATCAAACGCCTAGATCACTTGACACTAACATAAGACCTTCACCATCCACTCTGAAAACTTGATTAGAGTTTAACAAAGAAATACATAAAAAAAACCCAACTGATAAGGATGGTTGTTGTGCCCACAAATTTTCCCAACTAAAAGCAGAGGGACCCTGAGCAAAGCAACAACAAAACGGAAGCAAAGCAAATAGAAAGCGAACACCAAAACTAACCAAAGTGGGACAGTGAAAGAAAACATCAAAGAAACTAATCTAAAGCAGACAACCTAAAGCAAACCAACCACCTAACAAAATCAGGAGAGAGGCATATGTACACGAAGCCTACACTACTCAAAATGAACTATGTACAAAGAGATTTACAAAGCACCATGTTTGGGAAGGGCAAGCTGACCTTCACACCCATTGGATTTTGGGCATGCACAAGTAGAAGGGAAATTGTTATATTTCGAAGCCATGCAGATTCACCTTTATATTAAAAAAAAAGAATTTGAATAATGCAACATTAAAATTTAATCACACATTCGAGAAAAATCAGCAATTGAGATAATTCATTAAACCCATGGTCAATCCATAGACACATCTGTCTCCCCTCATTCCCATAATCAAAATGATAAACACAGCTACAAGTATTCATAGGAGAAAGGAAATATAGAACCTGGATGTCGTCATGCAAATGTGGCAGCGTTTGACAGCTGAGAGCGAGCACTGCATCGTCGATAGGTGCATTGGTAGCCTTAGACGGGTGCAGTGGAGGGTGCAACACTTTGGACATTAAGCTTGCATAACGCTAGGAGAACGAGGTAGCAAGCACCCCTTCCAATCTTCATGTGGGAGCGACAACCCCTATTGGTAGTTCTTCAAGGAAAAACACCTCATCATGTGGGTCTTTCGTAATCCAAGGCTACACTTGATTGATATCTTCAAAAAGCAGAGTGTTGTCCCATCTCCTTCCCCAAGTATTAACCTCATTTTTTATGATGTTCAATGTCATGGGATGATGACATGCATGAATCTGCCCTATTACAGCTCCCTGAATATGAAGGAGGATCAAGAATGGTAATGGTGGAAGGACTCCAAGTTGCATCTTGTAGTTGGTTGGGCTCTTCATCTCTGTTGGAAGCTATCTTAGCACCCCCACCTTTGTCTTCTTCTCTTTGTTGCACATTTATTTCATCATGACGTTCACTTGTCTCCTCTAGTTCACTATCGCTATAGATGGAGAAGGAACCCCTATCCCACTCTGGAGGCTCCAATATTTCACCAACAGGTGGTTCAGGTGGTATGTCTTTATCATTGCTAACATCGAGGATGTATTCTTCCTCGACATGGGCATACCTCCGCAGTAAAACTCCTAATGGAAAGAAGTCATCAATTGATGGCACCTCATCAAGGAGGCCAAAATCTACTACACAATTTCCTTCCAAGGACTCACCATAAAGCCCATCTTCTCTGGTGCACAAATTCCTTTCAAGAGGAAGGAATTCTTGATGACTGGTGGAAAACATTCCCATGTGTTCTGCCCCATCACTCAAAAGCTCAAGACTGTATTGTTGTCCTTCTCCTATTGTTGTCCTAGTGCCTTCCTGAGGACTGCCTTCAACTAAGTCATCACTTGGTCCTGGCTCTTGGTCTTTTAATTCGATCCGACAACAAGTAGAGTAGTCCAAACACTTGGCTACTCCACTTGTCCTCTAACTTGTTTGATAGCTTCTTGGCATAGCTCGCATGTGAAATCAGAGTGCGATGAATCATGGAGCCTACACCAATTTGGGAGTAATAGCACCTCTAGTTCCACTTGATATCTTAGTTTGGACCAATCCCTTGCTAATCTCAAGACGAGCTGGCTGGATCTTTCCACTATTAGGTCCTCATCATCACTTGGGAAGGAAGTCTAGTAATAGACAACCACAACATGTAGTTGATCCCACTCCTCCAAATCATCATTTTTAGATGCTTGGTCACTGTCATTGTAGATGGAGAGGTCCTCTAATTTGATTTTTCTTATGCCTTCATAATCATTTTCTACTTCTCCAAAGCTGTCAACCTTTTCCTCTTTTTGATTTTCAACATCTTCATTGGCTGCCTTAGCATACACTGTTGCAGACTTTGCTGACCCATCCTCCACTGCCAATGACTCCTCTTCTAGATTGGAGGATTGCTCTTTGCTGATAGAGGAAAGGCTTTCCAACTCCCTTCTAACTGAATTTTTATCACAAATTTTTGCTGTCCTACTGAAATCAGCTTCTTCCTATGGGTTCTGATCCTCTATATCTATCGTCCCATCGCCTTCTTGTGTCAAATTTCTTGGTTCATCTTCAATGTGTTGTCTTCCAAATGTTGACAAATCTTTGGCCTCATGGGATGACTCGTCCTCATTGAAATTTGGCTACTCCAACTCGTTCAAACAAACCCTAGCTTGAGTGTTTATGTTCATGCATGACAAGCAAGTGAATTCAAAGTGAGGTGCATTGTGAAATCTGCACCAACTTGACATCAATACTTCTTCCCATCTCGGTTCATTCTCGCTGCCCAAACATTTTTGGATTAGTTCCTTGAACACCTTAGCTGCCATGGTTTTCAACTCTTCTTTTGGATTTGCGAGGAACAAGGGATGATATATTTCCCAAAAGGGAATTTCTCCTTGCAAGACTCTTTCAATTCTACTTAATAAATTCAGACACCCCAACTCGTTGTGCCTGTGAGTGCAATGAATCTTGCACTTTTTTGTTGATGTGAATTGCTGCAGTGGTTTCTTCAATCTTCTATTCAAATCTACATGCCACTGAGTGATGTTAATTTGTACATGCTGCTCCATTTCAACTCAAATTTTTCTTGCCTTCAATTTTTTTTAATTTTTAGCATTAAAAGAGATCTCCTTATCTCATATTTCTCCTTGAGAGTGCTCTTTTAAAATTCCAACTTACAAATTTGTAGCCTCAACATGCCATGCCCTCCTTCTAGCACCAGTTCCTGACCCTTTGGACGGACATTTGTACCACAAAGACTACATATCACAAAGTTGCATGCCCATGACATTGAACGACAATCTTGAGCCCAGGTTCCACACTTAGGGAGGTAGGCTACCCCGTCGCCACTTTTTGCAGCAACCATTGCCTAGCGTCTTCTTGAGCCTTACCTCCCACAAGACTCCCAACCGATTGTAGCTGCTTGTTTCTTTTATATTAACTTAAATGCAGATTAGGAATTTAATGAGAAGAGGTCCTCGAGGGGAGTAGTCTCGAGATCATCAAATTCGGGCGAGTCTCCACCCAAGAGCACCCTACTGGGCAAGCCCATCGCTTCCTGTGACTTCGGAGGAAAAAAGAAAATGGAGGAAAGTTGGATGTTGCCTAAAATTCATAGGTGTCCCTAGGGAGTGAATGCCTTTATAGTGGGTCAATAAGTCGATCTTACTAAGTGATTCATAAATCAGATGGCAAGTTGATAAAAGGTAATGCGCTGAGGAAATGAATTTTAACGATTTGAACAAGAAGCATAGAATGTCATCGAGGAAGTGAACTTGGCTCAACTTCATTTGATCATTGCAGGCAGTATCATGAGGGCTCATTGATAATGAAGTGAAATATGATGTTCTCAGTGGCTTTTGGTTCCATGGCCATCCTCATCACGGGACCCGCTATGCAGATCTTTGTATGCTTTGTGCCGCTTCATAACAGCCTTTCTACCTCGGCTCTCCACAAGTGTTGGAAGTGGTTTCACTCATCCATTACCCGCGAAGCTTATCTATCGAGCGACTATGTGTCACTTTGTTCTCAAGGTTGGCGGACGTACTCCACATGGGGTCTGCATTCTAGGGAGGCCATCTATGCAATATCATTTCATAATGGTGAATTGAGGATGATCGCCCACATCTACATGCCTGACAACATTCGTGGGGGCGGGTCCTGAGTGTGAGCATGTTGTGGATCGATATTCGTTGTTGAAAAAAAATTTATGAACTGATGCCCGCATTCCTTCTTCCCTGAATGACATTAATTGGTCGTCTTTCCCCATGTATTTTTCTCATGAGCCCGTGACCAACTTCTAGAACCGAAGACACAAGGACAATTGTCTCATGAGGTGAGATCCCATATCTCTTTAACATCAGCTGAAAGCTAGAAACAACATACACGGCGGATCATCTTATCAATGTAGAAAACCAGGATGAATGAGGAGGCCATAGTTGGATGCTCGTTGATACTTTTTCAAAGACAAATGTTACAGGAGGACAATGAAAAACTTGTCACTTCTGATAAAAAAAGAAGGGGGGAGTGAGCTTAGCCTGTGTGCATCGGGGAAGTATCCTTCATATGGGGCCAATGAGGCAGGATGACGTTTTCTTCTGGTAGTTGTGTTAGGGGCATCCCATTCGCAACACTCCATGCCCTTAGGCCCGATGGAAATCTTCTTTACAGGGCCCAACAACTATAGTGTCGTTGCGATGACTTTGAACTAACTACCTCATTAGACTCCACCCTACCCCAAATGCTCATGTGCTCGAAAGAATGGTGCTTACCATGAAAGAACGAAGTGGCATCAACAAGTGGTTTCAAGGAAAAACAATGGTAGCAACAGGATGGATAAACGCATAACCAAAGGGCATTCCATTATATAATAATTAAACTAAAGTGTGTAGGGGGGGTTGGCATTGCATAGCGGGGTGTTAATGTCAAAATGAGGATTCCATTATACGTCAGTGTCTCGAGATGGTGAATTCATGGAAGTTGGTGATATTGGGGGAACCCGCGCCGTTCTAAGAGGATACTGGATTAATTGCTATCAAATGGTGAGTAAAGCATTGATGATAACATTATGGTTGTGGGTCGGCAATGGGCCATTGGTTATGAGACTCAAATTAAGATTTTAGATTTCACATCTTGGCTGCCAATGCGCACATGGGTGCTTGAGGACAGGAGTACATATGCTCCCCGCTATTGGAGGATGGAATATTAGTCACACCTTCCTGGGCACTACCTACCACATCGCTCGTCTTGCATAAACTATCTTTGCAGGTTCTGACGCTCGCTTTTCCAATTGGGTAGCAACTTCCTTGCTATATATCGAGCCTGAAGGCGACGTTCACACCCAACGCCCTATGCTTCCATTTCTAGTGGATGATATGCTACGGTTTAATGAATCAAAGTCAAGCTTCCGAGCATGTGGAGTGGCATCAAAGCGGGCAAGGCCTGGATCCTGATAAAGGTGTTGACGAGTACATGGTTGAGATGTTACACATTGAGTTACGGGGTGGTCAAAGGTTGTCCCAGGAATGTATGTGGTGCGCAGTAGTGGGTAAATAAAGAACCAATCTTATCAATGTGAATTTTTCTAAAGAAAAGTGACCATGACTAGCTCGTAGAATCCCAGGGGTGCGAGGGAAGATCCAAGTGGAATTAGAATGATGATCATGCTTAAGTGACGAGGGAATTCCCTAATATTCCTCTTAATGCTATCATCACTTACCATTGGTGACTTAGGGAGTATGAAGCTACGGACTACTTGAATTATAATGAGACAATCGTTTAAGATGAACACACAAATGTCAACTAGCCATATTTAGAGTGGGTTTTATATTGTTGTTTGTGGGAATCTAATTTAATCTACTATTTTATGTAGCAATAGAGGTCTTCAAGGGGAGATTACTACAAGGGGAGCTGCACATGATGAGTCTGCCCATAAAAATACCAACAAAAAGACGTCTGTTTGAATGATGATCAACTCACCAAATAAACTATCAAGCAAGTGGCTACACGGTCAAAGAAATCCAATAGCTAAGAGGGTAGGTGGCTATCTATTAAAGTCTGAAACAAGGTGGAGCTATTTTTCCTTCCCAAGTGATCATGATCCGTTAGGGGCTATCTTCTTAGATCATCTGATTCATTCAATGACGATGCAAGGCTATAAACAGGGTTCTTTTGACTGATTGAAGAATGTTATAAATCCATCAGGGGAAGAAGACAACCTTCAGATAGTTTCTACTATAGTGAAAAGGGAAATTTGTTAATTGACAAATTTGCTACAACACCTAGGAACTATAGGACAAAATAAGAATGAGGACAAAATTGTATTTTAAATTATTGGATAATGGGGGGTAGGTGGAACCCTAATGTAATAAAATCTAAGCCACTCATTGTAAATAAATCCTGGCCATTCATTCGAGCTTTGGAAAACTATAAATAGGGGTCTCCCCCTCATTTGTAAATGGTTGGAGAACTGATGTGAAGACATTCTACAACAATAGAAAGTAGAATTGCATGATTTATGGGTGTTCCTTTTGAGTTTTCTCTTTATGTATGCATGGTTCAACTTCCCTGTTAGTTTTAGTATTAGTTTCTTGAATGGATGTGATGGTGGATATTGCTATTATAGCATTTGATAAGCTTTCAGCCCATACTTTTAGCACTTGTTGATGACAAGCTACTGTGCAAAGTTAGCCTAGGCTTCTTTATGTCATTGTTGCAACCTAGTTCAATTGCATGATCATGATGTGTATGTGTAATCTGAAAATCAGAAGACCTTAGAAGATTGCACTGGTTTTGTGTAGCTGTAAGTTTCTCTTGGTCAAGCAAAACTCAGTTTAGGAAGCCTATCTACTATAGCAGCCTCCATGATCAATGTTCATTCATAGTTTCAAATCTAGGAACTTCGTTTCTTCCCTTCCATTTTTCATTTTTTTTAATAATTAACCTAAGCTAAGGTTCATTGCACATTGTAAATCAAAATATAAAATTGAATTGTGAGTTCTAGACTATTGTTTTGAACCTGCAACAACTTAGCAACAATTTCTACATCCTAAGAACTCCATTTGCAGACCCAACTTCTCACACTTTGTAACTCATTCGTAAGTCCACCTTGTGATTCCAAAAAATCACATGAATCAATTGAGGTATTCCAAGCACTGTCAAGACTTGAAATTAGAGACCTTGGGATAGGGTTTTGCAATCTGATTGTGGAAGATTGTCTTTCAAGAGAGGTGATGCACCTATGCATTACCTGTGTTGAGAAGTGCATAAAAAACACATCAACAATATCTATGATAGAATTCACATGGTATGAAGGAGGAATATGAGTGAATGAGACTACATTCACATACTCAGATGGGGTGAAATCAGAAGATGAAGAAGATGGAGTGACCAAATTAGCATATTGTGACGAGAATTGTAACATGCACAACTAGATTTTCTTCAATAAATTAAAATTGACATTATGAATATTAAATTTGACATAAACTCCATAGATATTTCCATTTAGCAATTTTATGTCCATAAATAAACAAATAAATCTGGAATATATATTTATTTCCAAATGTCAATAGTCAATTTACAAATTTGACTTGGCATTCAACACCACTATGTCAATTCTCAAATACATCAATTTCATCCTATTACATCAAGTTCTTCATTTACATCAATGATACAAATACATAATAGAATTTTGATATGATTCCTTTAAGACATCTCGCCTCCACTAGTGGAAAAGAACACGGTTGAGGTGCTTTCCCACCCAACCACGAAGCAATGCTTCCCCATAATTCTATAGTCAGTCAAAGAATACCCAACCCTGCACGGAACACTTAGCAAGAGATACAATTTGCAAGGTGGAATATGTGCATGCCTAACTACATGCATTTCTATCTACTATTAGAATATGCAAGTTCCATGTTAGGTAAATAAATATAATAGAGAAAGGATTAATATTAACAGTCTATTCCGTAGATAAAAATGACTACAAAGCTTGGCCAAGCTCATACTACATAAAATGCAACTCTGGGTAAATTTGGAAAAGCAAATCTACACTCTCTAGCACCCATTCTCAGAAGAAAAGCTCATCATTTCAAAGGGGTATCCCTCCCTTTTAAATCATCTATTAGCATCATATTCTAGTGTTCTATAGTCTACCATTGAATTCAGGTATCATTCCATTTCACTATTTGACCATAAATAAGCCATCTAAACTAGGTATAATCATTCATTTATTCATCATACATCTTTCTTTCTACATATTGTAAATTCATAGTATTTTATTTCTATAGTTCTTTCCTTTGTGATCAAAGTTTAACAATATTATTCGGAGAATAAATCAAGATGAATTAGAAGGTATACTACATGTATGTGCATGTGCATAAATGAAGCATTTATGCATGTACACATATATGCGTGTAAGTAAACAAAGTTGGAATATGTGTATAGATTTTGAATAGAAAAAGAAAATCTTCCTTACATACATGAAATCCATATTCAGAAAAGAAAAACATCAACTTGTTCAAATGATCCATTTAATTTTTCAATGACATATAGTCTCTATTGAAATACAAATAAAACATTTATTCCATAGACACTTGTTTAACATGATTGATCTATAATATCCATAGTATTCAATACTAGAGAAATAGCATTTCATACAGAACAGAAGAATCCCTTCAATCAATTTTAATTCAGATTCTAAGTTTGTCTATTTTTGGTCAATCATGTCCATCTGTTGTTCAGTTTGGAATTATCATTGTTCTAATTTCATAAAAGAACATCAGTATACTGAAAATAAATAAGAATGCTCTATTTCATAAAAGATGATAATTCACATAAGGGTGGTCGATAGGCATGTTATCATGAAGTTGATAACATGCTATCAATTTATTTAAAGATTTCTCACTTTATTCGATAGCAATTGTGCCTCGGCTCAACCTTAAATATTATGAAAATCTCCCTTTAAATACACTTATAAGAACAGAGTAAAGTCATTCTTCGACTCTGGTTATAGCACGAGAATAAATCGATAGTGAGAAATAAGTATACGTATATACATATATACATACATATATATATATGGATACATACATAAATATATACATACATATAAATATAAATATACACATGCATATATATATGCATGCATCAATAATTTGCATGATGAATCATACAGTTTTGTAAACCCATGGCCAGGGATGGCTGATTATTGTTTTTATAGAATACATTAAATTTTTAGCATGCATCAAATGATGGAATGTTTGTTCTGAGAGAGTTTTCCATTGAACAATAACATCGTTTGGCCAAGGTTTTAATAGAACAATAACATTGTTCTTCACATTCTATCTTTTACAGAGTATGATGAAATGTACACATTAAAAGAATAGTGACAGTCTTTGATCAACCTTGCATTAATAGGGCTTATTGTCGCCATAGCTTACCACCCAAAATGGTGGGTGTGGCATATGTGAATGATGCATGTCATTCACTGTTTGGAAAATATCAAGTGATATAAATCGCTAAGTTGTCATAAGCTCAATGCCCATAGGGTGACGTTGATACAATGTACACTCATCTATCATAAGCTCGATGCATACAGGGTGATGTTGATATAATGTATGCCAATCACCATAAGGTGTCGTGCAACAAAATGATATTACACAAAGATTTGATAAAAGAAATACATTAACTCTAGTTGGGCTAAATAGCCTCGACCTTCAAAAAGAAGAGCATATGGCTGGAACCCATCATGGGAATCTATCGATACCCACGCATGTAAAGCATAACAAAATGTAGGCTCTGGGTGGTGGCTTCGACCCCAACAGAGCTGAAACGGGTCAACATAAGTCAACCAATAGAGGAAATCACATGAATACTAGATCACAAAATGCATAACTTAACCTCAAAATAATTCCAATGAAGAAGTATTCATTCAAGTTTCAAGGAAACATTAGTGAGGGTTCGAATTACCTTTCCTTTAGGTGATTCTAGTGATTTTCCCTTATGGTTTTAGCAACAAATTTTCAACCCCTTTTTCTTTTTCCTCCTCTGTCGATTCTTCTCCAGATATTCCCTTATTTTTCTTGCTAAATTCTCTGTTTAATTCCTCCTTTTGACCATGAATATCTCCTTTCTAATTTTGGAGATAGTGGTCTTAAATTTTTGTCTCCATATTATTTACCTGGTTTCCCACTTCCTCCTCATTCTAAGCATTGTCTGTAGCTTTTGATATGAGAGGGGTCGACCCCTATCCCATTCATTATGGGAGTTACATATTTTAACCATAAATTCATTATTTCTCAAAGTAAAATAAAATTAAACCCGAGGGAATACATTTATTTATTTGTATATATATATTTATATGCTTATATATATATATATGTATATATATAAATGATTTTACCCATATATGAATATATACATATATAAGTATGTTCATACATATACATGTCTTTTATTTCTATAAAGGGATTTGCAAACGTACATGTTTATTTTATTTATCCCATTTCCTCATTAAAACCTATTTTCAAATTCATCAAGAAGAACAAAAAATACAATTGTTTTCATATGATAATTGTATTTGATAGAACAAGTTTTCAATTTCATTAAATATCAATTTTTGTAACAAACAAGGTAAGACAAGAATGCACTAATTCATTTCTTTCACTAATTATGATTCTCACACAAAATATAACGATATTTATCAACTTTTGAAAACATATACAGATGTCATGGTCTACTATGGTGTGTGATATTTCAAATTCCATTCTTGCTTATTGTGGTCATCCGACTAAGCGTTCCTACCTCAATCAAGTTCTCTTCCTTCAACCTACTCCTGCACACACATTCTTACACTTGCCCACTTGTCAGTAACCTTTAACCGATAATCTTATGGAATAATTTTCTTAAATCACAAAATTACAAGATATCATTTTCAATTCATCATTGCATTTTATTCAATCCATAAATATAAATGATAAATTTCATTTTCTTCAAATATTTCAATTTTCTCTACATTATTAAATGCAAGAAATGAAATCGAGATATGACATACTTCCCCACTAGAAAGAGACATCATCCCAATGTCAGATCAATCAAAATTGTTTCACATATGTTCATCAAATCACACTATTTTCAAGTGAAAACATCATAATATACCAATCCAAAATATTAGGAAATAGTATAAATATAATCATCAATAGTCTATCTGAGAAAGAAAATGAGGGAAAGAACATTCTATTTCATCTACATCCTCCCATGAAGCATTTTCCTCATGTTACTAATCCTATTGTACCTTATATTGAATAATATCTTTGTTTTGCAACTCGATGTTGCATCTCTCTAGAATTATAATGGGCTCCACAATCACCACCCCTGGATCCTCCACCTATAAAGAATTTCAATAAAGTATATGTGACACATTTGGGTGGTACGGTTTAAGAAAAGAAACATGAAACACATTATGGAGTCAAGCTACAATAGAGGGTAGAGCAAGTCTATAAGCAAATAGGTTTATTACTTCCAACACATCAAACAGGCCCACATATCTTGGAGCCAACTTGGATGATTTCCCAAAGGTAATAGAGCTCTTATGTGGCTTGACTCTTAAAAAGACCTTGTCTTTGACTGCAAATTATCTAAAGGCTCTATTCCTATCAACATAGCTCTTTTGTCTATCTGTTACTTCCTTCAGTCTGCTCTTGATAAGCCTCATCCACTCTTCCATTTCTTTTAGCATTTTAGGACCCACTATGATCCTGGCTTCCAATCTGTCCCAGCTTATGGGAGTACAAAACTTTCACCTATACAAATCCTCGAAAGGTGCCATACCTGGGGATGCATGATGGGATTTTTTATAAGAAAATTCTACCAATAGTAGATACTCTTCCCATTTATACTAATGATCCACACAATACATTCGAAGGAGATCATCTACTACCTTATTCACTCTCTCGATTTGACTGTCAGTCTGAGGATGGTAGGTTGAACTAAATTTTAACTTAGTCCCTAATGTTGCATTCAAAGTTTTCCAGAACCTTGATGTCATTTGTGTATCTTTGTCGAATATAATGGTCTCTAGCACTCCATGTAAATAGAAGATCTCTTGGAAAAATTTCTTGGCCAAGGTGAATGATCCATCCTTAAGGTTCCCTGGGATAAAATTTGCCACCTTATTCAACTTATCGACTACTACTAGAATGACATCATGCATGTTTTTACTTGGAGGTAATCCCTATACAAATTCCATGTTGATGACTTGTCATTTGTACTCACATATATCATGAGGATAAAGGAGCCCTGCTAGATGCATGTGCTTAGCCTTGACTCATTGACACTCCAAGCATCTGGCTATGTATTCTACTACATCCTTCCTAAGTTTCGACCAAAATTATAAGGTTTTCAATTCTGTGATCATCTTTGTAACTCCAAGGTGTCCAAAATATGGTGCAATATGGACATCTTCTAAGACTAGCTTCCTAAGCTCTCCAAAATCTGTAATGTGTGTCCGCCTCTGGTACCGTCGAATTAAAACTTGTACCCATCGAATCAATTATCTGATGGATTCTCCTCTAGATCCCTTTTCACCCCCTCATAATGCTCATCACCTTGCAAGTGTTGCATCACCTATTGCCTCAGATTGGATCTCATAGAGGTCATGGCTGCTAGATGTCTTCTTCTCCTAAGAGCATCTACCACTTAATTTTCATTTCCTTATATATACTCAATTTCAAATTCATACTCGCTAAGGAATTCTAGCCATCTACTATGCCTAGCATTGAGGATTGGTTGAGTGAAAATATACCTCAATCCCAAATGATCCATTTTGAACTCAAATGGATTTCCCAGAAGATAATACCTCCACATCTGTAAGGAATGTAGTATAGCTGCTAACTTCAAATTGTGTGGTGCATAATTTACTTCATGGTGTTTTAGCTTCCTAGACTCATACACCACCACTTGCCCTTCTTGCATTAAAACTACTCCTACTTTGTCTCCTGAAGCATTTGTGATCACTAAGAATTTCCCATTGGGATCTAGAATAACTAGCACTGGTGTTGTTGTGAGTTTCTCCTTTAGGAGTTGGAAAGCTTGTTCATATTTTTCAGTCCACTCAAGTCTCTTACATTTCTTTTGAAGAGACGTTATCAGGGCTACAATTTTAGAAAACCCTTGCACAAATTTTTTGTAATATCCAGCAAGGCCCATAAAAATTGACAACTCTATCACATTCTAAGGCATCGGACATTCTACAATTGATTTTATCTTCTCAAGATCCACAAGGACTCCCTAAACTGAGATAATGTGGCCTAGGTAGTGCACCCTATCTTGATAAAATGAGCACTTGGATATCTTTCCAAAAAGCTTTTTTTTCCTCAGACATTGTAAGACTATCCTCAAGTGTTGATTGTGTTCCTCAATATACTTGGAATAAACCAAAATATCATCGATAAATATTAGGACAAAATCACCCAAAGAGTCCCAAAACACATTGTTCATAAGATTCATGAAAGTTGCGGGTGTGTTGGTCAACCGAAAGGGTACAACAGTGAATTTGTAATGTCCATACTGAGTTTGGAAATCCATCTTTGGAATATCCTTTTCCTTTATTCTTAATTTATGGTAACTAGACTTGAGATCTATTTTTGAGAATATTGTCACTCCCTTCATCTGATTAAATAATTCATCGATCGTCAAAAGAGGTTAGTGATTCTTGATGGCCGCCTTGTTCAACATTTGATAATCAATACACAAACACAAGGTTCCATCCTTCTTTTTCATAAAGATAACTAGTGCTCCCCATGGTGACACACTGGGCCTAATAAGCCCCTTACGTAACAACTCCTATAACTGGGCTTTTAATTCATAAAGCTCTATGGCGGTCATCCTATACAAAGCCTTATACCGAGGTTCGAATATTGGCACTAGGTCAATGGAGAAATCAAATTCTAGCTTTAGAGGCATCTCGATGAGATCTTTAGGAATTTTTCATATATCCAATTAAAATGGGTAGCTTAGAAATCATTCTAAGATCTCTGAAACACTCACTAGCTCCAGCTTTTATCAAAATAGAAACGGTTCAGCCATAGAGCTTACCTGTCAATTGTATCAGAGAAGCTTGGTAATCTGCTTGCCTATTATCCACTGCTGCATGGATCTTGTGTTGTGGGGTTTACAACTACTTTCCTTCCTTCTATGACTTCAAATTCTGAGGGAAGTTAGATGCATAATGGTCTCCCCCACAAGTGTAACACCTGTCATATGGTCCTTTTCAATTTCCAGATCTATAGTCTTTTGAGTTCCCTTGGGTACTATTATAGATGTTGTTGCCCTTGTTGACCCTTTTATTCCTTCCACCTTGGTTTCCTTCTTCCTTTCTCAAGGGTCGCCTTCCCTTTTCAAATTTATAATTTGATGGGACTTATCTCCCTTCTTTCCATCACCCTTTTAAAACCTTTTGTTTCTAAACCGAGGCTTAGAGTTTGAACCCTTGTGAAGATTTGATAATTGATACAACTTTTGTTCTTTCTTAATGACCTCAAAAGCTTCTCCCATCATAAGAGGATTGTGAAGATCCACTTTAGCTCTAATGTGGGGTCTTAATCCTAATATAAACTTTCAAATCTAGGAATGCTCATCAGATGGATATTGCGGCACATACTTGAGCAAGTTGGTAAACTTCTCCTAGTACTGAACTACTGTTAGGCCACCCTAGGTCAGATTCTAAAATTCAGTCATCTTCTTGTCAAATAAAATCTTTGGTAGCCACCTCTTTCTAAAATATTGGCAGAAAAACTCCCAAGTGATCTCCTCTTGCAGAAGTCTCCCTTCTTCCTTCTCATTGTCCCACCAAGTAGTTTCCTCTCCATATAATTGATATGAAACCCAAGTATCCTTGGTTTGGTTAAACAAGTTGCGAAGCCAAAAATACTTTTCCATCTCTATGATCTAGGCCTTAGCCCCATCTTCGATGGACTTTCCATAGAATTTTAGTGGTGCTACCTTCTTAAGATCTTTTCCTAGTTCTTCCTCAATTCAACCTTGATTGTGATTCCCTTCTCCTTGGTCAGGTACCTCATTCCTAAGATTTTGATCTTCCTGCACCCCTCAGACTTCTTGTTCCAAATGGTCCATTCAGGATTCTTGATGGTTCAAGAGTTCTAGGATTTGGTCTAGCCTCTTGCTTGACCCATTGTCCTATCCACTACCACCCAAATCTTGTTTGGTGGTCACCATCGTGACTCACACTCGACCTACACCATAATTGCATTTAGCATTTCTAGAATAAGGTTTTTACATTTAAACTATTGCATCTATACAATACAATGTACACACTGTGTAATATAAAAGAGATGTACATGTTCATTCACATTAAGACAAGTCTTCAAGCTTCATGCTTTAGAACAACAAAAATACTTTCTTTATTTATATTAAGTTTGGATTTACATTGATCCTTATTTACAAAAAAAAAAAAATTCCACTCTAAGCAGTTCCCTCATTATCAGAAAGAGGGAATTCCTATGGATCCTCTTCTGAATCTACATCTTCCCTCTTGGGTGAGGTAGGACATGCGCACATACACTCCTTCTCCTCCTTAGTCAATAGTGGTGCATTAGGTCCACATCATATTGGGCAATATCTAAATGTGGAGGGTTTCTTAATCTTAGGATTTTTTTGGTCTCATCTATCTTTTTTCCTTTCTCCAACTTGATACATGTGAGGTCATGTGCTAGATTTTCTTCATTAGGAATCTTGAGTTCATCTTTGGGTTTGTGATTCTCCTCAATAACGATTTGCTTTTTCGTAGCCCTATTGGTTTTTTCCATCTTTCTTCCTAACTTGGACCTTCCCATTTTCTGCAACCAATTTAGATTTGGTCATTATCTACGTATCTCAAATCTAGTTAAGGGTTTATTATTCCCTAATTCAACCATCATGGGCTCATAGGCCTAGAGCTAAACCTTGAGCTCTAATACCAAATGTAACATGCCTAGCTAGATTTTCTTCAATAAATTAAAATTGACATTATGAATATAAAATTTATGGCACAAAGTCCATAGCTATTTCCATTTAGCAATTTTATGTCCATAAATAAACAAACAAATATAAAATATATTAATTTCCAAATGTCAATAGTCAATTTACAAATTTTACTTGGCATTCAACGCCACTAATTCAATTCTCAAATACATCAATTTCATCATATTACATCAAGTTCTTCATTTACATCAATGATAAAAATACATAATAGAATTATGATATGACTCCTTTAAGATAACTTGCGTCCACCGGTGAACGAGAACATGGTTGAGGTGCTTTTCCACCCAACCACGAAGCAATGCTTCCCCAAAATTCTTTAGTCAGTCGAAGAATACTCGACCTTGCATGAAACACTTAGCAAGAGATACAGTTTGCAAGGTGGAATTTGTGTGTGCCTAGCTACATGCATTTCTATCAATTGTTAGAATATGCAAGTTCCATGTTAGGTAAATAAATATAATAGTGAGAGGATAAATATTAATAGTTTGTTTTGTAGATAAAAATGAATGCAAAGCTTGGCCAAGCTCATTCTGCATAAAATGCAACTCTAGTTAGATTTGGAAAAGAAATTCTACACTCTTTGGCACCCATTCCCAGAAGAAAAGCTCATCATATCAAAGGGTTATCCCTCCCTTTTAGATCATCTATTAACATCATATTCTAGTGTGCTACAATCTACCATTGAATTCATGTATCATTCCATTTCATTATTTGACCATAAATAAGCCATCTAAACCAGGTATAACCTTTCATTTATTTACCATATGTCTTTCTTTTCGCGTATTGCAAATTCATACTATTCTATTTCTATAGCCTTTCCTTTGCAATCAAAGTTTAACAATCTTATTCAAAGAATAAATCAAGATGAATTAAAAGGTATACCACATGTATGTGCACATGCATAAATGAAGCATTTATGTGTGTACACATATATTCCTATAAGTGAACAAAGTTGGAATATGTGTATACATTTTGAATAGAAAAATAAAATCTTCCTAACATACAGTAAATCCCTATTCAGAAAAGAAAAACAACTTGTTCAGATGCTCCATTTGATTTTTCAATGATATATAGTCTCTGTTGAAATACAAATAAAAAATGTATTCCACAACCACTTGTTTAACACAATTGATCTATAATATCCATAGTATTCAATACTAGAGAAATGCCATTTCATACAAAATAAAAGAATCCCTTCAATCAATTTCAATTCAAATTCTAAGTTTGTCTATTTCTGGTCAATCATGTCCATCTGTTGTTCAATTTGGAATTATCATTGTTCTAATTTCATAAAGAACATCAGTATATTGAAAATAAATAAGAATGCCCCGTTCCATAAAAGATGATATTTCACATAAGGGTCGTCAATATGCATGTTATCATGAAGTTGATAACATGCTATCGATTTCTTTAAAAATTTCTCACTTTATTTTATAGAAATTGTGCCTCAGTTTAGCCTTCAATATTATGAAAGCACACTTCAAATACACTTATAAGAATAGAGTAAAGTCGTTCTTCAACCCTAGTTATAGCACTAGAATAAATTGACAGTTATATATATATATATATATATATATATATATATATATATATATATATATATACGCATGCATCAAGGATTCACATGATGAATCATACAGTTTTATAAACCCATAGATAGATATGGCCAACTAATATTTTCCCAGAACACATTAATATTTTAGCATGCATCGAACGATGGCACGTTCATTCTAAGAGAGTTTTCCACTGAACGATAACATCATTCGGCCAATATTTCCATGGAATGATAACATCGTTCTTCACATTCTATCTTTTATAGAGTATGATGGAATACACACATCAAAAGAACAATGATAGTCTTAGATCGGCCTTGCATTAACAAGGCTTATTGTCACCATAGCTTACAACCCAAAATTGTGTGTGTGACACATGTGAAAAATGCACGTCACTAGCCATTTGGAAAATATCAAGTGATATAAATTAGTCAGTTGTCATAAGCTCGGCACCCACAAGGCGACATTGATATAATTTATGTCAATCATCATAAGGTGTCATGCAACAAAATGGCATTACACGAAGATTTGATAAAAGAAATACATTAACTCTAGTAGGGTTGAATGGCATAGACCTTCAAAAAGAAGAGCATATAGGTGAAACTCATCATGGGGATCTATCGATACCCACACATGCAAAGCATAGCAAAATATAGGTTCTCCGTGGTGGCTTTGGCCCCAACAGAGTTGATGCGGGTCGCCATAATTCAACCAACAAAGGAAATCACATGAATACTAGATCACAAAAATGCATAACTCAACCTCAAAATAATGCCAATGAAGAAGTATTCATTCAAAATTTAAGGAAACATCAGTGAGGGTTCGAATTACCTCTCCTTTAGGCAATTCTAGTGATTTTTCCTTATGGTTTTAACAAAAAAAAATTCAACCCCTTTTTCTTTTTCCTCTGTCGATTCTCCTCCTAATCTTCCCTTTTTTTTCTTGCTAAATTCTCTACTTAGGGTAAGTGCAAGAAGTTGAGTCCACTTCTAGTGGAAGTGTCATTTTTCAACTTTAAAATAGGTACCCATTCATTTTTTAGAATAGGTATCCATTTTAAAGTGGGTACTCATTCCAAAAGGTTTGAAAATCACAATCCATGTTTCTTATTTGGATTTAGGCTTAGAAAAGGCATGGTAACCCCAACCCTTAGCCTTGGACCTACAAGTACAAGGTCATGACAATATCGAGAGAAAAAATTGACTATGTCAATATGGCTAACATATTTTTTTAGAATTATTCTATGAAACTAAAACCCATTTTAGATGAGATTGTGTAGATACTAAATATGCAATTTTTTTCCAATTGGATTAATTTTCTATTATTTAAATCATTTTTTATAAAATTGATCTATAAACTTGAAATATTAGGTTTTTAATTATTTTAATAACTTTTTATTTAAATAATTTTTGAAAAACAAATTGTATGTGAACAATATTCAGATAATTCTTTTTAATTTGAAAAAAAGGAAAATAAAAAAATGTTAAGTTTAGGTCATCTTATGCATGACGTACATGTGGGATTTTCAAAACACCAATTACGACCAATAAAAAATTAACAAAAAAATGTATATTAAAAAAAATTACAAAAAAATATCATGAACATTCTTCAATGTGTTAGAGATCATTTCCCAAAAGGATTCGGAAAAATATAATTATTTAGGTCAAAATATGGATGACGTACACATGCATGTTATGGTAAAAAAAAGTGACTTTAAAATAGTGGTTTTTAGACATGCATAGTGTAAATCAATTTGTGTCATCTAGGTATTAAAATAATTACATATTTGGAAAATAGACTTCGAGTACTACATTTCATATCACTAATTTTTTAAGATTCTATATTTAAGTGCTTCAAATTTTTAGGTCAATTTTGAAAAAAATTGAAAATCAAGGAAAACACTTCCACTTTTTGGAAAAAAAGTAGACTCAACTTCTTGCACACACCCCTTAATTCCTCCTTCTGACCACAAATATCTCCTTGCTAACTTCAAAGATAGTGGTCTTAAATTTTTCCATCTCCATATTCTTTACCTAGCTACCACTTCCTCCTCTTTCTGAGCATTGTCTGTAGCTTTTTGATATGAGAGGGGTCAACCCCTATCCCATTCATTATGGGAGTTACAGATTTTAACCATGAATTCATTGATTTTTCAAAGTAAAATAAAATTAAACCCGAGGGAATACATATATATATATTTATATATATATATGCTCATATATGTATATATATGATTTTATCCATATATGAATATATACATATATACGTATATTCATACATATACATGTCTTTTATTTCTATAAATGGATTTGCAAACATACATGTTTATTTTATTTATCCCATTTCCTCATTCAAAACCTATTTTCAAATTCATCAAGAAGAAAAAAAATACAATCAATTTTCATATGATAATTATATTTTATAGAATGAGTTTTCAATTTCATTAAATATCAATTTTTGTAACAGATAGGGTAAGACAAGAATGCACTAATTCATTTCTTTCACTAATTATGATTCTCACATCGAATATAATGATATTTATCAACTTTCAAACATATGTAAATGTCATGGTCTACTATGGTGTGTGAGATTCCAGATTCCATTCTTGCTTATCATGGTCATCTGACTAAGCATTCCTACCTCAATCAAATTCTCATCCTTCAACCTACTCCTGCACACACATTCTTACACTTTCCCACTTATCAGTAACCTTTAACCGATAATCTTATGGAATAATTTTCTTAAATCACAAAATTGTAAGATATTCATTTTCAACTCATCATTCCATTTTTATCAAATCCATAAATATAAATGATAAATTCCATTTTTTACAAATATTTCAATTTTCTCAACATTATTAAATGCGAGCAATGAAATCGAGATATGAAAAGAATGGATTTGTGTAGATCTATAGCTTGCTATTGGGATTTACTATATATTTGTTTGAGTTTTATTTCCTACCATCGAGATGGATTGTCCCTTTATTGATGTGGTCTTGAATCACATGTTGCGAGTAGACACATCTCTTAGTGTCATTTCGGAGGCTCGATGGGACTGACAAAACTTCTATGCATTGCAATACTGAGGGTATGGCTCAAATAGTGGTCTAATCTCTAAAAAAATTATTATTCCATATTTTTAATTTTTTTATAGGACACTATTATAAGATTCTAAGTGAATATTCTATTTTATCTTGTACCATTTTTTTCTATGGGAACAAATATCATGTTCGCCACAACCTTTTTCTTTTTATACTTGCTAGAGACTAACACAATTGATCAACCATCTTGGTGGGAGCACAAGGATGGACCCCCATATTGAGCAACTATTTGTTGGTACTCATTCAGAGCAACACACAGATACACAAAGGACAAATATTTCATCAAAAGAAACTTATCTTGTAGTGCAGGTTGCAAGTTTCTAATGAGCACTTTTTGTATACCAAAATCAAGAAAAGGGTAAGAAATTTAAGAAATTTGGGCCTAATATCGAGCTATAAAATTAGTTACCTTCTCATGAGGTCCTTTCTTACATCTAACGATATCGATAAATGCAACCTTTGACCCAATGTTGGCCTAGAACTACTAGAGGAACTACTTTACAAGCTGATTGAAAGAGAAGATAGAGTTATCAGGAAAGGAGTAGTACAATTCTAAAACAACATCCTTAAGAGAATATGGGAATATTTTTGTTAAGAGTGCATCATGGTGGAATACATTTATACACATGGAATTAAAGGATGAGACATGAGTCTGCAGGTCCCCACGACCATTGTACTTTTTGAATTTTTGAATCTATACCCCTTAAGGGATTGGAGTGTTTAGAATAGTGATCGATCAAGGACTATGATGACATAAAGGTCGGAACAGCGGCTGATAGGATGAGATGGAAAATTTTTCCAACTAATTCTACATACGCCTGATGTTCTTCAAGAGAACATTAAGGACATGATGAGAAGATGAAGTATGACCAACGTAACCACCAGTGAAAACACCAACACCCAAACCAATAGGGCCCCTGGTACTAGCATCAATAGAGGTACTGACACTAGCACTAGAAATAGGGGCATTCTAAGCTATAGATGTGGAGAAACTAAAACCTGAAGGAACCTTATTTACTTTAATCATATGGCTCTACTCAGGCACGATGGTGGTGTTGGTAGAGGGACCCATGTCATCCATACACAAAGGCACCCCAGGCATCAAGATATTTAGCTGTTGGTTGGTGATCTCCAATCTGACATCTCAAGTAGCACCCAAGATGGAGGTGTAGGATGGGACATGAGTCTCTACAATGTTTTCTATGCTATGAAGAAGCTCTAAGCATCTTCAATCTTTAGTCAATAAATTATTTAGATTTTCAACAATAGGAGCCACTTGGGAAGAGGCATCATCTCTTTCCAAGAACCCCATGAGCTCTTCAAGTCTCGATTCCAAGGAATAAATTTTCTTTGTAGGGACCCTAAAAGTAGCTTCATCCTCCAAGTAAAAGGCAGAGATTGAGGGTGAGGTAGGAGGGGTAGGAATATGGGTGGCTACTTCATTGATAGGTGAAGTATATTCAATAGAGAGTCTTATAGGGCACTCTTCAAAAGTTGAGTCAGTTGATAGGCCAACACTGGGTACAAATAATAAGAAATATTTAATGTTTTATAATGAATTTCAGTTTGGTCTATACGTGTCAATATGGGGGCGTAAACTTGTGAGAGGTGTTGTGGCCATATGCCAATAGAAGGGGTGAAATCTGTGAGATGAGTGGGGATGAATGCAGCTATGAAAAGAAACCTACAACAAATCAAAACAACTCTGGTGAGAAGAATTGTCACTTCCTGGCAACAATATGATAGTAATATGTGGCAACAACAACAATAATAACAATGATAGTAAAAACAACAATCCACAACATTAACAATGAAAACAAGAGTTTATTAGTAGAAATAAAAGAACATCAAATTAATAATACTGGAATCAAACACTCTTATTAAAAACATTAATTTAAAATGTAGCATAAACACATCTATATAAGATAGAATATAAATAAATAAATATCACCATGCTTTACCACAGAGTGGGCCCTTGCTCCATGGTTCTCACAGGAATGGCACAAAGTCTCTCTATGTTGTTGTGCTCAAAAGAACATTGTTTTATTTATCAAGAAATAATATAGAAGTCTGCATATAATCTTTTACACAAATTTGTGTACAATAATCTACTTCACATTCATAGAACATTATGTTACACTACTTATATATATATGCAGCATATAACTGCTTGTACAAGAATAGCATTTTTTTTTCCCTACTAAATTATATGAGACCCACATAAGACCTGTACTGGTGTCCACGATTCAAAAATAAATCTATTATATAACAATGAGCGGAAATAGAGAAGGAAGATTTGCAGTTTTCTCCAGCTACCAAACACGTGCAGTTCTCAAAAACTAACATTCATGGTTTCCTCAAGAAAGTGAATCCTCCACATAGTTGGAAAACACACACTTTATCACAAATCTTCTAACAAGATGGTGTTGAGGTGTTTGTCCAGCAAAATAATGGTGTACATGTAATCTTGGTCGCAACAATAAATCAGAAAATGATGCCTTTAGAAAACCACCTATATCTATCTGCTCCTTTGTTTCCTAAGGATTATGTCATGTAGAAACTTAATTGGGTCCATTCTAGACAAAACCCATGTCTTGAATTTTTGAGATCTGTCCTCATATGTGCACAAATTGCAACACAAAACTGACTCTTTTGAAGTGGGTGCATATTAAAAATAGTTCAGTTACAACAAGGAGATTTTGGTTTCTTCCAAACAGTTGGAAAATACTTATTTCCTCCATTTGGTCTACATTCCCAATTAGCGTGTCCACTTTAGAAGTCACTAATTAAGATGGAAGCTAGAAAAGAGATTAAATTCATAGGAATAATGCAAATATTATATGGCAAGGAATTAACGTGGTTGAAATAGAAGTTGATAGCTACAATCATGAAAGTCCACCATGGAATGATCTTCATACACAGAGATGGTGATGTTGTATGTCTGATCTAATAACCAAATAAAATGGTAGAATGATAACAGTCCAGGCTCCTGCATAAATGGTGAGAGGAAGATCTTCACCTAAGCTGCATACAGAAAGATTTATTCTTTTGACATAATGGAAGATATATTAATAAATGCAATCTGATATTATTTATTCTCATTATTTATCTAAAAACTAAATTAAATATCACTTATGTATATTAAATCATATGCAATGAGAAATGATAAAATGATATGAAAATGGTACATAAATGGAATATGGGAATGGATATGAAGGTATGTGAAAAAGAATAAAAGGTGGTATAAAATAGGACATAATTGGTTCTCATCATTGCCCCCAACTTAACATATTGCACATCCTCATTAAATCAATATGATCAAGAGGTACTTGATTTGAACTAGTAACCTTTTAGATTTGTGGTTTTGGCCTTCTTCTTCACCCTTAACTATTATAGCTCATGCATAACCACAATGCCCTTTATTTTTCTTAGCTTCCCATGACAAGCTTTATTGCTTTGTTTTTTTAAATTTTCTTTTTTCAATATTGATACCTCCTTCAACTTTTTTATTTTTTCATTTTCAATTTTTTTCTCTTTTTTTTCTTTTTTTCTTTTTTCTTGTTTTTCTTTTTTAGCTCTCTATAGCATTGAAGTTTTGAAATTCTATATATGTGGTATCACAAAAGTTTGACTTGACAATCATGAGCTATCTGAAATGGGAAAAATTCTAAGCAATATAAATGATTATGCAGGGTGAAAATAACAGATAGTATGATGGTATGATTAAGGATAATGAACAGAAAGATACATAATAAGGATGGTATAGCTCCCCACAACTTAAAGGGTTGACCGTCCTTGGGAAACAAAGAGAGGATAGGTAGGGATGCTGCATAAATGATCAATATAATAAGAAATATTAATAAATTTTAGAGATAAAACAATGAAAAATAAGACAGATTGTTTTACCAACTCACATGTCCATCTATGCCAAGATCTGGTAGCCAATGTAACTCTACAGCTATGAAACTTGTAACAAGGAACCAAATATTGCACCAAGAATTGCAACACTACTGAAGGTTTTCATTGTTGGATATTTTATTGCTTTTTTTCTTTCTTTCTTTCATTTTTCATTTTTTTATTTTTGAATAACTGCATATAATGACCAAAGAAAAAGAAACCCTTATATGGATGATGAAAATGATACCATCCAAAGCATAGAGTTTTGTAAGAATCCCTTCAATGAATGTCACTATTGAAACTAGTTACATGATGCAGAGCTTGAAATGATGACCAATGGCAAGAAATATACCTCCACAAGAGTGACCATGCATATGTCCATAACAGGATTGCATAATATGATCCCATTTAGCACATGCCACCATATCTAAAAGCTGACTGCAGAAGTTTGGAATACATTCCCAATTGCTTGGCTGAAAGAACTACTGACAAGAGAAGAAATCTTCCAAAGATAAGGCAATGTAGTGAAAGACCAATGGTAGTCTCTCAACAAATCCATATAGCTATCAGATAGGCAACAATCCTTATGATGAGGTTCAATGATCTATAGTAGAATATGCTCAAGCTCCTTTTAGGACCTCCACATGTCTTCAAGTTGTCCCTAGATGTGTGGCTTGTGAATAATTAGGAAAGAACATGGTACTACAAGATATTTGGTTACACCAAGTTGCATTTTGTCCTCCACATGGTCATTTAATTAGCAAGGCTAACAAAATGTTTCTTTGAAAGTTCATGAAGAGAAGCATCACCAATGGTGTAAAATTTTTGGGTAACCACCGTGAAAAACTTGTAATCATATTCTCATGACCAAGCACATCAAGCATAGTAATGCAATATTATCCATTTAATAACTTTACCATTATAATCAACTTTTTGATTGAAAAATGAATGGTAGAGTTATATATGTGAATAAATATTTAATAATAGTAAAATGTATGAATGACAATTAATTCTTGTGTAAAAATAATATAAATGAAATGCTAATAAACACAAGAATGCATACCTTGATTTAGTCCAAAGCTCACATGTGTGGTTTATTAAAAATCCCAACGAAACAGTCAATGAAGAAATTATGAAGAGTTAACCAATGACTTCCAAAATTCAAGGGATTTCCTTTTCCCCCCAACTTAATTTCATACTACAAAAGCATGAGGGTGTTAGGATAATCCAAAGAATCAAGAAATACAAAGATATTATAACACATTGAGCCTTGTCAATGAATGGTCATCTTAAGATATTCCAAAGAATCAAGAATGACAAAGATATGTATATATTAAAACCTTGATTCTTGTTTATGAACAATCACCATTGTGTAGTACAGTCATTAATGCATTTAAACACATTTAATTGTGCTTAATCAATTACCAATGAGCCTAAATAAAAAATTATGTGAGGAATACACATTTTTACTATAGGCCTCCAAAGATCCATATGTTTGAGTATAAAAATATTAAAAGATAGATCTTGTAGGCATTCATTTTTCATTCCACACAATTCTTGAATCATTAATGCACATAGTTCAACATATCTAATCACAATATTAATTTCAGCACACATATTTAAGAGTTCCATAATAAAATTAAACTCATATTGAAGTGTTTCCTCATGTGTGTGAATGGCCTCTAAAGGTTGTGATTTATTAAGTAAATAAGAAGAACTAAGTTAAATATCATTCAATTGATCATATTGTTCTTCTAATTCAAGCAAATCAAAATCACATCCCTTAATTGCATCAATATATTTTAATTGTGATTGGCCAATTTCAAGCACATTATCAGAATGTAAAGGGATCCATGAATATGCATTATTATATGCAGTTTCAACCACCTTATTATGCAATATTTTATTAGGCATGATGGTTTCCCTTAGTGGTTATGTGGAAGTGGATAGTTGGTGATATGAATGTGATAATGAAAATGGTAATAATTGTTGTGGATATAAAGTGGGTGGGATGAAGTTGGATGGGCATAATGGAGATGATAATAATAGGTATTGTGGTTGTTGTGAGAATTCACTATTCCATTCACCATTCATACTAGGTGAAGAAGTAACATGTGAATAAACATATTGTTTTTCCAATCCAATAGAATTATAAGACATTTCAAAATCATTATGCATACCTTGATCTTCCCAATTTGACGTGTGAACTTGTCCTTGAGTTACAAAGAAGACTTGTGCACTTTCACCATTGTCATTTCGAGGCTCACTTATAGCATCTATCTCCTTCTCCATGTCCTCTTGAATAGCTTGGTATGTGCACTTAGCTTCCTCCTTACAACAATCAAAACAACACATGGTTAAATCGTCATTTTCAAAATTCCATTGTCCTAAAAATTAATTAATGTTTTTTTCTTGCTCAACTATGGAAATAACATCTATAGATGTTTGTGACAATGGTATTGGAAGATCAAGATTATCTAAGTTGCATTATTTATGTAGAGGGGGTATAAAAATACCACTTTCTTTTGGCGTGATTCCCCACCAAGTTCTTCTTTTGTTTTTAAATTTGAAAGCGAGGGTCTGGGGGTGGTAGCCCCCAGTGGGGTCAAGGGGTAGCGCCCCTTGTGGGGTCCCTAGGCATCGCCCTAGGCACGCTCCCTGTCGTGATATAAGGTAGGGTCGAGGGGTAGCGCCCCTGCCACCAAGCACATTTTCCCTCTTCTGTGGCCTTTGGATTCTCCATTTTTGAAGCATTTTTCTCCCAAAATTGACATGTCTACACTACCTTGAAAATGTAACATTTTTGACATTTTTGTGTTGTTTCTTCAATATTACTTCTTTCTTATCAATGACTCACAACAACTAGTGATAAATATATAAATGGTAAACTATCTTCTAAGATCTACCTAAAAAATATAACAATGCATCTATATGATTTAAAACAAAGCAAACCAAGGTTAATCATCTAAACAAGGTTGACAGTTGCGTAGATTTTCACCAAGGTGCAATGGTCCTAACTCAACTCACTGAACTAACCTGCCTTTGACACCTCTCCCAGGAAATGGTGCCAAAATGATAGGCCAACACTGGGTACAAATAAGAAGAAATATTTAATGCTTTATAATGAATTTTAGTTTGGTCTAGTGTGTCAATCCAGGGGCGTAAACTTGCGAGAGGTGTTGTGGCTATATGCCAATCGAAGGGGTGAAAGTCATGAGATGAGTGGGGATGAATGCAGTTATGAAAAGAAACCTACAAAAAATCAAAACAACTCTAGTGACAGGAACTGTCACTTCCTGGCAACAATATGATAGTAATTTGTGGCAGCAACAACAATAATAACAATGATAGTAAAAACAACAATCCACAACATTAACAATGAAAACAAGAGTTTATTAGTAGAAATAAAAGAACATCAAATTAATAATACTGGAATCACACACTTTGAAATCTGATTCAAACACTCTGATTAAAAACATTAATTTAAAACGTAGCATAAACACATCTATATAAAATAGAATAGAAATAAATAAATTTATCATTGTGCTTTACCAAAGAGTGGGCCCTTGCTCCATGGTTCACACAGGGATGGCACAAAGTCTCTCTACGTTGTTGTGCTCAGAAGAACATTTATTTATTTATCAAGAAATAATATAGAAGTGTACATATAATCTGGTACACAAATTTGTGTACAATAATCTACTTCACTGTCACAAAACTTTGTGCTACACTACTTATATATATGCAGCCTATAACTGCTATGTACAAGAATAGCATTTTTTTTTTTCCTACTAAATGATATTAGACCCACGTAAGACCTATACTAGTGTCCACGGTTCAAAAATAAATCTATTATAACAATGAGTAGAAATAGATAAGGAAGATTTGCAGTTTTCTCTAGCTACCAAACATGTGCAGTTCTCAAAAACTAACATTCACAGTTTCCTCAAGAAAGTGAATCCTCCACATAGCTTAAAAACACACACTTTATCACAAATCTGCTAACAAAATGGTGTTCAGGTGTTTGTCCAACAAAATAATGGTGTACATGTAATCTTGGTCGCAACAATAAATTAGAAAACATTGCCTTTAGAAAACCACCTGTATCTTTTTGCTCCTTCATTTTCTGAGGATATTATTGTGTAAAAACTGAATTGGGCCCATTATGGACAAAACCCATGTCTTGAATTTTTGATATTTTTCCTCATATGTGCACAAATTGCAACACAAAATTGACTATTCTAAAGTGGGTGCATATTGAAAACGGTTCAATTACCACTCCAAACATCTGGCACATGCTTATTTCCTCCATTTGGTCTACATTCCCAATCAACGTGTCCACTTGTAGAAGTCACTAATTAAGATGGAAGCTAGAAAAGAGATTAAATTAATAGGAATAATGCAAATATTATATGGCAAGGAATTAACGTGGTTGAAATAGAAGTTGACAACTGCAATCATGAAAGTCCACCATGGAATGCTCTTCATACACAAAGATGGTGATGTTGTATGTATGATCTAATAACCAAATAAAATGGTGGAATTATAACAGTCCAAGCTCCTGCATAAATGGTGACAGGAAGATCTTCACCTAAGTTGCATGCTGAAAGATTTATTCTTTTGACATAATGGAAGATATATTAATAAATACAATCTGATATTATTTATTCTCATATTTTATCTAAAAAATAAATTAAATATCACTTATGTATATTAAATCATATGCAATGAGAAATGATAAAATGATATGAAAATGGTACGGAAATGGAATATGGGAATGGATATGAAGGTATGTGAAAAAGGATAAAAGGTGGTATAGAATATGACATAATTGGTTCTCATCACTAGTTCAGGGAGGACTAAACCTTCTAGATCCCATATTTTTGTTTTGATAACTCCTTACTACGTATCCAGAGTAGTCGATTGGGTTGTGAAGCTCATAAATAACATCACAACAAATTATTAGCTACACATCATAATATAAGAAAAGGTAAATTTTCAAAACAAAGACAACAAGAATAGAAAGTTCACATCAGGTTCACCAAAATTTAATGAAGGGGATCCGCTACTCCTGAGTCTCTAGGATAGGGAAGAGTCTATAGGGATTAGATGGCCCTAGGTTACCTCAATGAAAAAAGCTCAAGTGACGGGGTGGTAAATAAAGGAAAGACTAAACTTTGTTTTTGGATTTTCTAGATGTTTATGATAGAGGACTTCAAAAATTGGGTGGATATACCTCTTAGGTATCAAGAGACAGACTAACAAACTCTTAAATAAAGGATGAAAGCACAAGCCAAGGATGATATCACAATGTGTTGGTGTCTCTATGGCACCTTGGCATCTCATATGAACTAGAAGTATACTCTACTACTAGAGACACTTAGGACTTGCTAATGACCTAAATGCTAAAGTCTAATAGTTTTAGTGATCTAAACAAAATTTTGGAAATGCATAAAATGTAAATAAGTACAAGAAGAAGAATACTAAAATGACAATTAAACTAACTACTAAACAAAATTACAAGTAGTTTAAGAAGAGGGATTAACTTACAGTAGGTCCAGCCTCCCACAAGCTCCTCTTAAACAAAACTAAGTACACATGAAAAATGAGAAAAGTGATGGGCTACTTTCTAGGGCACGCCTTAGTCAAACCCCCGCTTCAATGTTTTCACCTCCACAAATATCCAAATAGACAACAATTATAGAAATATTGATAAAGAAGTGACAAGATAAGACATAGAATATTCAAGACAACAATATGCTAAACAATAACAATGATAATGCTATGAAAATAAAATGTTACCCCCCCTCCAATGAGCTTGGGGAAGCCAAGAGGAAGAATAGTGTTCTGAAGACGTGAGACAGTCATCCAAGGGTGTGATTTAGAAAGCTTGAACTTGGAAGAAAAGATAGTGTAGAGTTGCAAGAAGAAAGCTAGAATAAAGAGAATGTGAGAGAAAAGTTAGAATGAGAGAGTAATATAGACAGTTTTGCAAGAATGAGATAGAATTAGAAGAAGAGAGAAGAAAATCATCAAATTAGATGTCAAAGATTTGGTTTTTTCCACACACCCAATTGCAGAGGCGTTACATTTTGCAAGCAAGAAATAGTGTAACGTCCCAATAACATAGTAACACGAATCTTGTCAGGACATTCACCGATAGAAAACGACAAGGTAAGGATGAAAACAAAGGCTAAGAGGGTAGGTTTTTGCATTTTCATTTTATTAAGCTAAAGTAAAGGTTGATGTTATGGGAAATTGCATAAGGGTACAATTTTATGCCATAACAAAAATCAATCCAAGGAACCATCTGGTTTTACTCTAATCTTTATTATGTCAAGTACTGCCTCATGATCAGACTCACAAACCTTCCACAAGTTCTTGTTCAATGGTCTACCCCCATATTTGATAAAATAGACATTAGATTCCATAATAAGGTTTGAGTAATGAAGAATCTTTCGATGCATTTCAAAGTCTTCAAACAATCAGGTCTACATCAGACTTCTTAATTGGGTACCTTCTAAGCCATGTTCCAATAACAACCATCGAGCTTATAGGGTATTTGATGTTTTCTCCATCTATAAATGGGGCCTCCAATTTCTTTTTTTTGTCAACACAATGACACAAGTAATTATATGTTCCCTCTTCATTTTCTTCATCTACAATAACTGCATAAACATGCCTTGCATTGATATGTGCATTAATTCAATGAATTTAGTCAACATTACAAAAAGACTACAAAGATAAAATTAGGAATTTCTTAAAGTATGCAAGTATATATATTACTTGGTTGAAATAGATCTGATATATGATCAAAATCAACTAATCATGATTCCATATGTGTGATTTGTAGTGCCATCAAGAGTCGATATATATCAAGTGGGATTAGACTTCTTAAGGACCATTCATCAACCCACTTCTTTGAATCATGCTCATTCCAAGATTGATATGTATAAGAAGAACAAAAGAATACTATATTTTACATATGAATACTCCATGAACCTGCATTAGATATTTTGAAAGACTGTAGCTCACTTTATCCTATCAATGTATAATAATCCTCATATTTTGTAATATTAGTGTTGACCATCTACCAACTAAAAAAATATATGAACTAAAGACTTACCTTCATTACCTAGACCCATTGTGGCATTACACCATTGGACAATATATTTGGCATCTATCATTTTTTTGTTATCTTTCTACTTTAACTCTTCTTCTTCTATGGTTCTTTTAAAACATGATCCTACGCCATCATGCTCTCCCTTTCCATTCCTAGCCTCACAAAAATTCCACATATGTTGAACACCTATAATATTATACATCTTTCTCAACCAATATAACATCCACGAGTTCTTGAATAGTGATGCACAATTATCTAACCATATGATATGCTAATGGAATGATATGCCCCTTCTAGCCAAATCATGGTAGAACACCTAAAATCAACCTTGCAAAAACTCTATAGAATGTGTGCAATCATCACTGATATAAAAATTATACTCCCTTATGATCTTCCTATCATCCTCTACACTATTACTCACAAGAATGAATGCTATATACACAAATATAATAACCTGTGTGGAGTTTTAATATTGTGATTTCACCTCACGTTGTGGTTGTAGAGTGTAGTTCTCTACAAATTCGACGACTAAAACAATGGTATCAAGTGGAAATGTGTCCTTGCATAACTTGAATTGTAATTGCAACCATCAAGCTCTATTGGTATGCCTTGCATACTCATACACTATAGTCTCTCGAAATATAGATAAACTGATATACTAGAATTTTTTCAATAACCAAATCATACCTTTTTGCTTATTTACCATATTTTTTATTGTAGGCCACTATCTTTTACTTGCAAAATTCTACTAGTTCATTTCCAACTGCATGTGTACTTTCCATAGTTCACAAATTGGAAAATGTTGCAAGCTGCCACAATGTTGGCATGTGCCATCCAAGCATAATTTATTGTAGAATAACTGACCATCTGCTCTTTCACATAAAATTGTTGATATGAAATCTCTTGAAGATGTAGGTGGGGCATGTATGTCACAGTCCTACAAAACATTGTTAGTATGCAAATCTAAACGCATACATTGATGAACATCATAATGGTTAGAAAACTCAATATATAATCTACAACAAAAATTAGTGTGTGTGTGATTTATTTTGACATAGAAAGGCTTTAGCATTTCAAAAAATATTTGATAAATTTTAACTTGAGGATACATCTCTAGAAATTTAGCAAAAAAATATGTTTGAGTCATATCTAAAAAATGCTTTGGATGTGGCTCATGGTTTCAACTACCAATTCTCCTTACAAAATCTCTTTGATTGGGATATAACCTTGTGTTATTCTTCCAAAATTCTTCAATTAGGGATCTCAAGGCTTCAACAATTGGTTTATCTTTTTGTGGTAGTCTATTGAAGAATTCCCATGATTCATTGTTATTTGTGTCCTCAACTCTTTAGCACCTTCCAATGGTTCTCAACATTTTTTTCTATTTATTCTCAATGCTTCACTTGTATTTCTAAGGAGACAAGATTTCTTGGTTTGATTACTTACTATTGTTCATGTAATGACACGTCGTGTGACGTTACTATCTTTGGTTTGTGAGGTGGTACCCACACTCTCATATACACTCATTAGATTATTGAAAATAGATTTTTCACCTAAAGCTTCTGATGTTCTTAGCCCAAGAATCTTCATAATGGGCCTATATTTTAGATTTCTCATTATTTCAACAAATAGTTGGCATCTTTCAATTTCATTTAATTTTCAAAAAGTAATCGCCAAATATTATTAGCATATCTTCTACAAGAACATTTTGGAATCTTATCAACCATCGGCTACAAAATATTCTCATCAGTAACAATAAAAAACTTAGGTTTTCTACAAAAAACTCTAGGAGGTTTTCTCAAAGGTAAATTTTCCTCAACATTAGGAATTTCATCAATATTTAAATGACATGGGATAGATGGAATACCTTCAATCAGAGATGAAATAAATGATGTACCTTGAAGTTGAGATGGGAAAGATGGCATACCTCCATCTTCACATGTGATTGATGATGTAATTTGAAGTTGATATGTGGTAGATGGCGTGCATCCATCTTGACTTATGGTAGATGACATGTCTCCAACTATAGGATTCAAATTTCTCATTGCATGAAGGTTTTTTATTTGTTTCCTTTGTGTCACCAATTCCATATCTCTCTTACATACAGTGGATGGTTCATGTTCCTCTTGAATTGGCATGTCTTCTTCTATGGTGTTCAATTTTCTACTTTCACAAAGTTTCCTCATTTCTTCTCTTTTATTTACATTCTTAGCTTCCCACTCATCCATTGTTAGACTATTTGATTGTTTCCTCTACATGATGAATAATTCTATTTATAGAAGGAAAAAGAGATAAAGATTAGTTCTGTCATGGTACTATAGAGTAAAGAAATCTCTTATACAAATATGAAATTAGTCATTAAATTAGGATGTACAATCTCATACAGAAATTTGAAAGAAATCATATAATTAGGTTGTATAATGTCTATAAGATTATAGTGATAAGCTCTATGTTGAAATATGACAAACAAAGGGCAGCACATGTATAAAGAACTTTGCAAGTACCATGAAAAATTCATTGAACTCAACAGTGTAATCTAATATATGATAGTCCAAAGAGGCAATTCACAAAAAAAGGGCAACCAAATGAAAGGGAACATGTATAAAAACCTCTACAAGTACCATGAGAATTTCATTGAACTAAAAAGTGTAGTCAAATATATGATAATCCAATATTTGGCAGTCCAAAAAGGCATTCCAATATATGACAGTCTTGAAATTAGTAAATGAAAACTTCTTGAAAGGAGTTACAAGTTTGATACTAAGTGACAGGCTTTATGTTCAAATATGACAAACAAAGGGCAACCAAGGGAATTTATGCATGGGCATGTGTGAATGGAACAAGCACAATCATACATTATGCACATGCAATTTTAATTAATAACACATGAAATCTAAGTGTAATAATTAAGTGTTCAAGGTAGAAGGTTTACCCTATCATGGGAAAATATAAATGGTATGGTGTGTTGAAAAACACCTATGTAGGTACACAAGGCTACAATATAGGTACATGCTCCATGGTATATGTTAAGCAATAGGTCCCTAGTGGTGATGTAGGTCTAAGAATGTGATGTCAAGATACTGATGAAGAGGGAATGCATGCTTTCTCCCAAATGTGAAAATGGTATATGCAATGATATCATAAGAGATGAATGGGAAGGATAAGTTTCCCTCACTAAAATAGGTGTGGCTCTAAAATCATGATAAGAAAATTGATGGATGTGCACATGGAATTGGGGAGAGGAATGATACCCTGTTGTAAGGATATGGAAAGGAAAGATTTGAATATAATAATGGATTTCAACAAAGAGAGGATAAAACCAAAGCCTTGTCTATTCTAGTTTACATTTGTTCATAAGGGTTGGTATTGACATTCAATTTAACCATTTCTTTCCCTCAATTGGATCTCTAATCATATAAATGGCCCCTTAACTATTAAAACTTAAATTCAAATCTGAAGTGAACTTTACATCTCTTTGTGACCTTGTACAAGCCCTAGCCATGAAAACCTCCTTTTGACATTTGGTGTTGCATTAACTTGGGTTGGTATAAATTATGAATTCTAAAACTAGCATAAGAAGAATGGAAATGGTTGTGCAACTCATTAAAATCGTTGTGTAGTTGAATAACCTATTATGAACATGATTATGTGAAAAATAAAGCCTCATACGTAGATTGGCCTTTGAGAAAAGTAAATTGCAGTCTAGAAATAAAAATTGAAAATATTTAATCCCATGGTCTTACCTATATATAACTAGTTATGACCATGATATTGATTTTTGTTTAAGGTGTAATTGGTATTTCAACTAGTAGGACCAATTGTATAAAATAATTCTAGATTGGACTTGTCCCAATATGTCTATAATTTTAATGGATGGATGAAGCTTGAGATGGATTCAAATCCTCTAAGAGAGTATAGTATAACCACAAGTTTCTAGAAGGATGGACAATCTTTATATTCTTCTTTAAAGTTATAATGTGATAGAAAAAGTGTCCTAAAAACTTAATTTTCATAAATTATAGATTTATCCAAGGGTGCTGTCACAATAGTGGTTTACAATTTTTGGGAGGAACTGATTTTTGCTGAAATCACACATTTTTAGAAAATATAATGATTTAGGCCTTAAAAAGTTCCATTTAAAGCATTCCAATTAAAGAGGGTTTGATCAAACTATCTTAGATCAAACCCCCTTGGATAGAACCCCGCTAGTTTTAAACCATACCTATAACAGAGTCTCCTTTACACCTATCAAAATGCTAATAAAAAACCACTTTTGATTTACCTTTTGGAGGATCAAATGAATTTGTTTAAAATTTATTTTTTGTAAGTGTGTAGTCCTTATTATAAGCTTTCCAAAAACTATAATTTTAAATAATTTTAATTTTATTATTATATTTATTTTTTATTTCTTTTGAATGTACATTTTTCACCAAAAATCAAGCTCTTCGTTTTGCACATGTGGAAAAATAGAAGATTATCAAAAAAAAAAATTAAAAATATGAGTGCACCAGATATTGAATTCCTTGATCCAACCAAAAAAATAAAATTATTTTGATACATACAAAAAAAGTTACGCATTATACGGTCGCGCTATGTCTGAATTATAATTGGTTTGACTTCAAAAATTGATTAAATAAAACATATTCAATAAAAAACTATCTAACCAAGTGGAAGCACTAGATATTAGAGTTACAAATCTAAATTCGAAAGAATTATAATTTTACCCTTCATGGAAAAAAGTTATGCGTTATACGGTGAGCGTCACTTTTTAAAAATGTTGTTTTCTGAAAAAAAAAACTAGTTTTCGAGGGAGATGGAAAAAGAAGTGCAATCTAATTCTAAAATTTTTGAAAAAAATATATTTAGAATCTACAGAAAAAATTTCACAAAACTCTAGTTTACATCATCTTCAAATTCCTCACAGTTTAGCCGCTATAGTTGCCCGAAAGTGAAGATTTAGTTAAAAAAATTTATTCCAGTGTCCAGTTTGGCCAAAAATTGTAAACCACTATTATGGGATTACCCCCAAGGTGTTATTGATAGATTTTTGTTTAGACTACTTCTTTCCATGGCCCTTTCTTGGCTTTTGATTAATTTCATATATCCCTAATTAAGCCAAAGCAAGATTAAGAGGTAAATCTAAGAGGCCATGCTCAATGTGTAAGGTCTAAAGGAAATGTATGCCACAATATGATCAAGGCAAGTATTCAATGTTCAAAGAATAAAACTATAGTAAGGTAAATTTAATAAGCATGAATATGATAACAAAATCAAAGCATTATATTAAACATGTATTATAAGAAGTGATAAAGCAACATAAGAAATCAAAGTGGTTTAGGTGATAGTCAAAGGTGAAATATGAAGTAGGAGAATAGTGAATAAAATATCGACCCATTGAAAATGAAGGAAAATGTAAAACATATGTATAAAGAGAACATACCTTAAAATCTGAGATTTGATTTGAGAAACTACCCAATTATGTGTAGTTTGTTTTTCTTCTTGCATCAAACTCCTTAAAAATTAGAGCTTTTCATGAAGTTACTTCATTTTCAATGTTCAATTCTATATAATCTAATAAAATTAGTAAAAAATATGGAAATAACCAATCTATATAATATGAAATTTAAACAAAAAAATCATAATTAACATTGCAACACTACAAACATGAAAATATGAGTTCATATAATCAAATTTCATGTAAAAAAATTGGTATTTCCTCCTTGCTACATTGGAAAACAAAAAAAAAGATGGTGCAAAGGTGGTGGAATGTGTAAAAATGCATGTGCTTTCCCCAACAACATGAAAAAGCATTTTTTTATCGGATAACGCACAAAAGCAGGAGAATAATAGAGCATGTTGACCTAGATCACAGGTGTTTTACCTTTTTACTATTTTTAGAACTTCCCAAAATGCACTCACCTTAAAGAATGATCGTGCTCTGACTTGCACAAAGCATAAGCATGCTTTGGGTTGCTCAAAATGTGAGAAAAAATCATTTTTTTCAAAGCATGCTCACATTTTTTATTTGATGAATTTCTTAAGGTTTGTAACTCAAAAGTTTTTTTTTATTTTCTTCAATTTTCTAGGGTTATAAATTAGGTTAGGAGGCTAATATTTATTAAGGATTTAGATCCCCCAAATACAATTATGAGAGTTAACCTTCTGTTTAAAGTTAATCAAAATTAGGGTATGATATTTATTGCCACTAGTCTCAAATATGTTGTTGGTGCATCAAGTGAAATTATAGTCTTAGTTTCTAATGTATCTAGAGTTTCAAGTTCAATTTTTTATTTATTATCCTCAATCTTCACCACAATATTAGCCTCCTTCTAATAACAATGCACAGGCAATATATTATGGTTTCCTATAGAGGAAACATTGAATCAACCTTGAACATTGTCCATCAACCCTCAACCCTATACCGAATATCCTAAACCCTAATCCTTATATAATATACACTTAATCCTATACCCTCATCTCTGAACACTATCCCTCAACCCTCAACCCTATACCTTTAACCCTAAACCTTACACCCTCAACCCTCATCCCTATACCCTATACCCTAAACCTTGAACATTGTCCCTCAATCCTATACCCTCAACCCTATACTTAAATCCTAAACCCTACACTCTCAACCCTTAACCCTATACCTTATACCCTCAACCCATACCCTAAATCCTATACCCAATATCCTAAACCCTATACCCAATATCCTAAACCCTAATCCCTATGCCCTATACACTTAGCCTTATACACTCAACCTTAAACATTGTCCCTCAATCGTAAACCCTCAACCCTATACTTAAACCCTACACCCTCAACCCTCAACCTTATACCTTAAACCCTATGACCTCAACCCTCATCCCTATACCCTATACCCTAGAACATTGTACCTCAACCCTATATCCTTAACCCTATACTTAAAACCTAAACCACACACTCTCAACATTTAACCCTATGCCTATACCCTCAACCCATACCCTAAACCATTTACCCAATATCCTAAACCATAATCCCTATACCTTATACACTTAACCTTATACACTCAGCCCTAAACAAGTTATCCCTCAATCGTAAACCCTCAACCCTCAAACCTATATCCTATACTGATGCAGAACAAAGAGGGAGAAAACACCTTAATCTTCACTTGACAAAATCAAAATCTCCTTTGTTAACCAATTCATTCAAAGTCACATTTCCTTTACAAAACCTTCACCCAAGCATTCAATTTTACAATTAGAGTTCTAAACTTCAATAGAATCCTCAAAACACCTTAAACTTCTTCAATTCAATCAGAAAACAACAAACTCAAAGTCTACCGCCTTCAAAATAATTCAATCCATTATTGACTGTCCCCATCATTCCTCAATGGCACTTACAAACTATCAAAGTCAAAAAATTTCTTACCAAGACACAAAAAATGATTCAAACACTTGGAACAACATTATATTAACATACTCAATCCCAAACACCAACTTAAACACCACAAATTTGAGAACTCACAAAGTAGTATGTTCTAACTAGCCTATTTGGGATTCCACTTATCAAGTTATCTTGCTCTTGCAACAATAAATAATTTCTTGAATCCAAATGTGATCCAATAGCATTCAAGACCCCAAAACTGAACCTTCTTCAAATTTTTTTATGACCATTCAAAAAGGAAAATATCAGAACTTTGCAGATGTTACCCTAAATAGGACTGTGGTAACTCACTACCAAACAAGACAGTCAAGAGATGGATTCCAAAAACTTTAAAATTTACCAATAAAAATCCTAAAATGGATTCATTATACATCTAAGCACCATTCAATAACAATATAACTCATGAAGAAGTCAATAACTATGAACAAACTCATGAAATCACTCTGTACACTATCTTTACCAGTCCTTTTCATGTTTTACAGACTTAGGCTTATTAATTTTGTTATCCCCAAACACAAATATCCTTCATCGTTATTTAAAACATCTCATTTTATATTTGAATAAGCTTTATTTACCATTAAAATCTCATTTCCAAGAGCATTTCATAAAACCATAGATGCTAACTTCATAAATTTATGTTTTACCAGTCAAAACACAGGTTTATAGTCTGAAACTTTAATTCTTCCACCCACTAATCTTAATCAATTGATCTAAAACACCAAGAATATGAAAATAGACACCATAAAGATTCTTTCACCGAAAATGAGCCTTTTCCCATGGTTAAAATGTGAGAAACATAAAAACTTAAGTTTATGTTTACCCTAAAGAGGGTTTTTAACAGTTTTTAGAAAAATTTCTATATCTTGCTTAAAATAAATAAAAAATGCATGAAAAAAAATCCAATAGGAAGGTGATTGACATATCTACCACGTGCAAACAATTTATCATCAATTCCAGCCCATACAATGGCCGTACAAGAGCCTGAAACAGTAATTTTCTGTAGAAAAATGCATAAACAGTGCCTTTATTCCTTCAAATTTGATTGTGCAATCACCCAAAAACTTCTCCAATGTACAAGGAGCCTTTTTAAAGGCACAAAAATGACCTTTGAACTTCTAACAATCTCTAACCAATCCTACAATCTAAATGACTCTTCATCTCCTAATATTGCCTTTGTGCAACTTTTTAACAATTTTGCCAATTAAGTTGACAACTTTTGCATTTTTTTGAATCAAGTGACCTCATAAAGACCTAAAATGACTTAATTAACCCTATTAACAGGTGAAGATACAAAATTTTAGCCTTTTTCATGAATATCCAAAAATGGAGACATGATCATGTAAAGGTGCTCCTGCACCATATACCCTATACTTAAACCATTAACCCACAACCCTCAACCCTATACCTTAAACCCTAAACCCTACACCCTCAACCCTCATCCCTATACCCTATACTCTCAACCTTATACCCTAAAACCTAAATATTATGCCTCAACCCTATAATTAAACCCTAAAACCCACACTCTCAACCCTTAATCCCATGCCTTATACCCTCAACCCATGCCCTAAACCCTATAAATATCCTAAACCCTAATCACTTACCCTATACACTTAACCTTATACACTCAACCTTGAACATTATCCCTCAACTATAAACCCTCGACCCTAAACCCTATACTTAAACCCTACACCCTCAACCCTCAACACTGTACCTTATACACCAAACCCTACACCCTCAACCCTCATCCCTATAGCCTATATCCTCAACCTTATACCCTAAACCCTAAACATTGTCCCTCAACCCTATATCCTCAATCCTATACTTAAAACCTAAATTGGATACACTCTCAAACCTTAACCTTATGCCTTATACCCTCAACCCATACCCTAAACCCTATACCCAATATCATAAACTATAATCCTTATACCCCATACACTTTACCTTATACACTCAACCCTAAACATTATCCCTCAACCATAAACCCTATGTACTTAAACCCTAATCCCTCAAACCTCAACACTATACCTTAAACCCTAAACCGTACACCCTCAACCCTCATCCCTATACCCTATACCCTTAACCTTATACCCTAAACCCTGAACATTGTCCCTCAACCCTATACTTAAACCTAAACCATACACTTTCAACCCTTCACCCTATGCTTTATACCCTTAATCCCTATACCCTATACACTTAACCCTATACCCTCATCCATGAACACTATCCCTCAACCATCAACCCTCATCCATATACCTTATACCCTCAACCTTATACCCTAAACCTTGAACATTTCCCCTCAACCCTATACTTAAACCCTAAGCCCTACACTCCCATTCGCTAACCCTATGCCTTATACCCTCAACCCATACCCTAAACCCTACACCCAATATCCTAAACCCTAATCCATGTACCCTATACACTTAACCTTATACACTCAACCCTGAACATCATCCCTCAACCATAAACCCTCAACCCTTAACCCTATACTTAAACCCTAATCTACAACCCTCAACCCTATACCCTCAACCTTATACTTAAACCCTAAACCATACACTCTAAACTCTTCACCCTATGCCTTATACCCTCAACCCTATACCTTAAAACATAAAGCCTACACCCTCAATCCTCATCCCTATACCCTATACCCTCAACCTTATACCCTAAACCTTGAATATTTTTCCTCAACCCTATACTTAAACCCTAAACCATACACTCTCAACCCGTAACCCTGTGCCTTATACCCTCAACCAATACCCTAAGCTCTATACCCAATATCCTAAACCCTAATCCATATACTATAATTCCCTCCCCGAGTAAACTAATATAAATTCAAATAAATAACAAAAGATACTAGAATTTAAGAGGTAAAAGTTAGTCTTTTTACTTCTAATAAATAATATTCTCTTAATGTTATGGATCTGATAAGAAAGATAAACATTTCCCACTATATTTAAACAAAAGGATAATTTTCCATTAGAAATTTTTACATTACCATTCTAATAAAATAATAAGAAAACTAAAATTAATAATAATGTTTAATAAAATTGTCCCTGATAATATCCCATTCCTAGTGCCACTATGATATTTGTAGTTAATAATATATAACCATTTATTATTACACAAAGAGCAAGGTTAATAGTTGCAAATATATTAAAAACACTATGAAAGGATCCTTTTTCTTTAATCAGGGATAAGTATCCTTGTAAATAAATTTATATAGAATCTTGTAACACAATGATCAAGATCACTAAACACTAGACTAAAAAGGATATCACAAATATTCTTTGGTGGCGCCAATTGACTATTTGATATTCAAAATTCAAGGATGGGGTTACGCTAGGCCAAAAATGAAAGAATAGATATGCAGATGAAGTGAATATAATAAGTTATCAAAGTGGGTTTACTTAATATGACAAATCAATCAAGGCATAAAAGAGGCACACTAACATGAAAATCGAAGAGTCATAACCGTCGGTATTAATGACAACGCTTATCAAAACTTTAAACAAAAATGCATGTCAAAGAAATTGAACGATTCTAAAATAGGTTAAGTAATGACGCAAATCCTAAGTATGAATTTCAAGAGCCAAAAAAGAAATCTATTTGTATATATGGTTCAGTTACTATTAAAGAATGATTACAAGCAAAATATCACAAGTTTACAATCCTGCCTAATGTAGAATAAAAGAAAAGAATTAGATTTATTACTATAAGTTAACCAATTTTCTCTAACACCAATATATAAAGATGGATTTCATTCAAATAGATTAATTGTTAATGCATAAAAACACACAAAATTTCATTCATAAGAAAACAATAAATCGATACAAAGGATTCACATGTGGCAAAAACATGAATAATGCTTTTATCAAAAGTTTCCCAGTTACCATGCAAGAGATAGATACAAATCTAATATTGAATAGTTCCAATACTGGAAGAATACGATACCAACACTTTCATTAGTGGCTACTAAATAAAGATTGAGGTAAAATAAACAGTTGTTTGTAACCGGTTTCTAGCCTCCGTGATAACAGGTAAAGACTGAGGGCCGAGTAAACAAATCAAGAATTATGATTAGATTGTGAAGTCTATGAACATGCTGGAAGGTAGAGGTTACTATGTATAAACCCCACCCAGAGGCGACTAGAATTGACCATCATCGAAACCAGGAATTTTCTTCTATATTAACTTATGAAAGGTTTGCCTTATTTTACTAGAATGAGATATTTAATTCAAGGAAAGGAAATGCAGAGCTTAGCAGATATAAATGCATACACTAGCTTATCAAGTAGATGTATTAAAAACAAGAGATTGAAGTACGACAATAACAAAATATGTTGGATCGAGAAACTCAAAGGCGTTGGGAAAACAAAAGTTTTCTTACTAATTTACACTTGATGTTGTTGCAAACATACAAGAAGAATTTCAAATGCCACGTGTTCATAAAGAAGTGTATTAATTTATTAGGAAGATAAATTAATTCAAACATTGAGGTAACTATTGCATATGTATCAATAAACCTAAATCATGACTTCTATCAAATTTTGGAGATTGCTTACATATTATCTTACAAAATAATTATATTTCCAACATATTCTAGCGTTTAATTGTGTAGCAATTTTATATTGATAGAATACTACAACATAACAACATTACATTCAATTTTATAATTAAAAAGAAAACTAGAAATTTAACACAAAATTTTTCCTCCACTTGTAACCAATGTTTATTTTCAGGGAGTAACTAATCTAAATCAACAATATTAAAGCGTTTTCATACATCTAATGTTTTTTAGCAACCTAGATTGCTTCCTTAACCTGCAACATAGAATAGAGAAGCCCAATCCTATTCTCCCCCCAACCATAGGACTGATTCATCCTCCCCCAAGCAAGAGACAAAACCCAAATGCCAATACAAAATAAAACATGAACACAAACTTACACACAAAGAATTCGGTCATGAAATTCTATAAAGGGGGAGAAGGGGGATTCCCTTCCCTCTTGGGAAACACACAATCATTCAACTTCTTTCTCAATACACAACCACCACCATCCATCCAACACTCTCCATAAATAACCACCACCATCCATCCAACAATCTCCACACACAACTGAAATAATGGAAATACAAACTAGGTATTAGAGACCTAGACCTATTTCCCTCAAGTTTCATTCAAGGAGGCCCTAGAGATCTCATTGAAATGATGATGATGGGAGAAAGAGATTTGCTAAGGGACTATCCTAGGGTATGATTTCAAATTACAAGAGGGGTTCACCACCAAGCTAGGGCTTAGAAAAATGTATGAAATGCAAGATCTAATGATTGAACTCAATGATGCATAAAACTTCACTAAATGAACTATAAATGCAAATAAATGAGAGCAACAAATTAGAAAATTACAGAGGAGCACTTGGAAACCTGAGAGCTTGAATGGAAGCCTAAAATGATGAATAACCTAAAATTTAGGCCCACTGGGACTCATTTGCCATTCTGGGAAAATCAGTCCCAGATGAAGGTTTCTGCATAGGAACAGGTTTTTAGAAAAAGGGTATATGAATCTACAAAAATCTTGAAAAATACTTGTAGTGGGACTCATTCGCCACTTCTAGTGAATCAGTCCCATTTTATTGTGAAGTGTCCCAGGAGAAGAATCTTGAACTGAAACTCTGCAAACCTCTGAAGATGGATCAAATAAGCACTTTCCCACTGATTTATTGCAAATTGGATGGATATTTTTCCCTAGATCCAAGTTTTCATGAGTCTTGACAACTTTGATGATATTTGCAATATTGACATTTTGGTACTTTTGAAGGCTTCAAATCCACTTTTCTTCAATCTATAAACCTACAATCTCACATGTAAAGAGGAGAAAAACTTGTTGTTTGTTAAGGAATAGGGGTTTTCCTTGGTCAAACGCCTTTTAGGTAGTTAAACCAAATGATGAAATAATGAAAGATGAACATGAAACATGCAACTTAGGACATGAAACATGAGAAATGATACCTTGAATGATGTCTTGTAATACAAATCAGAAATATAGCATTGAATGGCCATGAAGGATGTAGATCTAGATCTTGACAATAGGTGTGGAATAATGCTTGATCTTGGATCTTCAATGCTACATCACAATGCTAGCTCAATAACATGCTTGATGCTTGATATCCTTGACATGATGATGGATCTTAGATTACTACAACAATTGATGAAGAATTTTTCCCTTGAATGCTCTTGTGAACTTCAATTTGCTATTATGAATGCTCTCACAAAATTATTAGGTGAAAATGAGTAAACGAACCTTTTATTTATACTTAATTATGCAAGAATTCCCAAAACTACAACACTACAAGCTGACATCATACTAGGAGGGTAAAATACTATCAAAAAATTGAATTAATTTTGATTTTGGGCCACACGAAACTCATTCGTCCGAGGTGGTGAATGAGTCCCATTAGGCATAATTTTCGAGGTCATTTTTAAAAATTCTTAGAAAGGTGTGAAACCAAGTTTGGGACCCAAAAACCTAGTTGGGACTCATTCGTCCAAGGTGGTGAATGAGTCCCAAATCACTAAATCTAGGTCGTACAACCTGAAAACCCTTGAATTATGATTAGATGTTGATTTGTGTCGAGATTATCCATGAAAATGTGCATTAAATGAGGCTTGTGGATGCAAAATAAGGCCAATTAAAGCATAAAGGAGCCCACTTATTTATGAAAACCTTAGAAAGGTGTGAAAGTGTGTTACAACACTTTAGCAAGGTACCATTTATGTTCATTAGTTCACAAGGTCCCAAGACCTAATGTGAATGTGTCAAACACATTACAACACTAAATCAAGGCACCATTAAGCCTAGTTTACAAGGAGGGCACAAACAAGCAAGAAAAAGTAGAAGGGATTATTTTTCTATTGCCACAACAACCACCACCATCCATCCAAAAATCTCCACACACAACCAAATTCTTCCATTCATAACACCTCCACAACCCACCATTCCATACACCATCCATCCCAGTGATCCATTTAAACACACATATATATACATAAATCCCAAAGAGAGGCTTCATGCCCTCCCCAACCCCAAATGAAGGAGGCTCTCATCCCTCAGGCGATATCATATCCTTAGTCACACTTGATAATCCCAATTTAATAAAAAAATACTTAACATAACAGAAAATAACATGAAACTTTACAATACAAAACAATATCTGTCAAACATTTAGTAAATACATTCAAATTTCAAAATCAAATCTTAAACTTACCTTGGCTATCCAAGTTAGGATTAGCCCAAAAACCCAAGCAAGAATTCAATCTCTTCTTTCAATCAAGGTCATTTTTCCTCACACTCTTACAACCAATTCCCAAAAGAAACAACAATCTTCACACACACTCTTTCCCCAAAAAGAAAGAAGTACAATTGTAAAAGAATTCAATGATATAACCATACTCAGAATTCCTCCCAACTCTTCAACTTCCCCCAAATGAAAAGATCATTCAAAATTAAAACATAATTCCCTCCACAAATGAACTAAATCATCAAATTACACTTAACATTAAACCCCCCATTCAAAATTAAAAGCCAACAATAATATTTTAGCATTTGGAATTTTCCTCTAATTTTTAAGAAACCTAGGCTGCCGACCTGCAACATCTCAATAGAAGCATTAGTGAAACCTAGGAAATAGGTGGATCTATCTTTTGAGAGATGGAACCTAGGGGTTTAGGACCTATTTCACTTAGTTTCACTCAAAGAATCCTTAGAGATCTCAATCCAAGGATGCAATAAGGGAAAAATATCTACTAAAGGTTGTCCTAGGGTGTGATTAAATACTATAGAGGGTTTCACCACCAAGCTAGGGCTTGGAAAGACTAGAAATGTAAAGGATGTGCAAAACCTAACTATATGACCTAAATTATGAAACTGAAATGCAAAATAAAAGACTGAGAAAGTACCGAGGTGCACCTACAAATTGAAGAGGCTTGAATGAAGTCTTGGAATCCTAAAAATTATGACTTTAATGCACACTGGGACTCATATGCCAGGTTGGGTGATTTAGTTCTAAATTAGGGTTTCTGACATAAACTAGAATCTAGAACTATTGAATCAGGGTCTGCTAGAAATTTTTGAATTTAGGTATACTAGAACTCATATGCCACAAGTGGAAATTTAGTCCCAATATCAGGGTTGCTCTAAAAATATGATATCCTCTGATTTGATTTCCAATAACTTTCTTCCTGCCAAATCTCTAAGTTTGAATCACTAAAATGTAACCTATAGGTGACTTTCTATGATCTTGCAAGTAAGGTGACAACTTTGACAAATTCTCAACTTGACAACTTTTCTCCAATATTTATCTTCAATGGATCTTCAACCTAGATTCTCAAATCACACATCAAAGAGAGGGAAACATTTTTTGTTAGTGGATAGGAGTTTTCCTTGGTCAAACCTCATTTTGGTAATGAAACCTTGAAATGAAATGAAATAGAAAAGAGGAATTATGAATGAACAAATATGCAATGTTGAAACTCACCAAACCCTTGAATAAGATGCTACAAACATGTATGAATTTCTAGCATGAATGTGGATCTTGACTTGAATGCTTACTTGAATCACAAAACCCTACATCACAAATGTTAGCTCAAAAACAAACATGATGCATGGTGACTTTGGCATGATACTTGATACTTGAATAATGCTCCAAAATGCTTGATAATCACTCTTGAATGCTCTTGTAAAATCTTTTCTAAATGCTCTCAATCACAAATTTTCTATAAAAATGCTTCATCAACTTGCTAGTTGAAAAATGGGTGAAATAACCTTGTATTTATACTTGTTTATGCCAAATTTCCCAAAATTACAAAACTACAAGCCAACATTAGATCTAGGAGAATAAAATCCAGCCAAGAATTTGAATTCAAATTAGGTCTAAACTAAGTGGGACTCATATGCTAGTTGGGGCGTATGAGTCCTATTAGGCTAAGCTTAGGACACATTTTTCAAGAAATGCTTAGTTTAATGTTAAATTCAGATCTAGGCCCCGAAACTTAGGTGGGACCCATACACCCATGGTGGCGTATGAGTCTAAAATCACTAAATCTAGGCCATACAATTCAAAATAATTTATTTTTTATTAGTCAATTGATATGTGTCCGGATTATCCTCAAAAAGATTCATTAATTAAGGCTTGTGGATGCAAAATAAGGCCAAATAAGGCATAAAGAAGCCCAATTTAGTAGGGAGAGCCCAAAAAAGTCTAAAAATATAAAGGGCTACATTTTACTACACTAAATTTATCCCCCACTTTAGTGAGAGGAGGAACTTGCTTCAAACTCACACTAAAGTAGAAGAAAATCACATCAAGAGGGGTCCCAATGTACCAATGCTAGTGAGATAGGATGACAACGATCAATAGGGATGATCAAGCCCCCAAGATCAAGATCCTATAGAAAACCCACATAGACACAAAAGAACACACATGAAAATAATACAAAGAGAAAAAACAAGGCATAAGCATACACTACCAAAGACATAAAGAAGAAAGAAAAAATAAAATAAAAGAGATGGATCAAGCTTTGACCATTTGTCTCACACACTGTGGATCATATCTAAGATGTTTTTCTAAGAAATTTTACAAGTGGAAATCGATGTACACTATGCAAACCAAACACACACTCACAAGGGCTAGTGGAACCTCAGGCTATCCACTAGGTGAGCCCCCCACATGACACATATTCCCATGACTGGTATGCACTCACACAGACAAGGATGTGGCTATGGGAAAGTCACACCTAAGTCTAGCTACCATTGTACAACCATACCAAAGCTATAGCTCCTAATAACTTTGATAAGGTGTCACACAACACTAAACTTCGAGCTCGATGAGGAAAGAAAAGCTTCATATGCTTGATACTCATGGATGAGCAAGATGACAACAAAAGCAAGAAAAGTGTGTTATGCAAGGTAGCCATATAACAAATATTGTAAATGCAAAAGAAGTGTAAGGTACGTTAAAAGGAGTTTTACTTAGTTCATGTAAGGTCTTAACTTAGGGAACATTGTGACGAATGTCTCCAAGAGAGGACCAATTGAAGAATATAAGATTCACAGCTTAGGGGATGCAGTGCATCACATCAAGCCATTAAGAGGAATATAATAAGCTAAGAGAGATCGCGCTCTTGAAGGACACCACACCCAATGTCACCACAAAGCCAAAGACACATTGCATGAAGTAAGAAGACTAAACAATGAAACATGAATTACAAAGGAATAATGCCAATGTATGCCCCCACTTTAAAGAAATTTCCAAACACCATGCTGCATGCAATTACTTTAAAGTATCAAATGATAAATACTAACAAGAAAGAGGAAATGAGAGCTTATTCAGAAATCCCTATTCCAATTCATATGTTTCCAAATAAAGCTACGTTATGAAAAAGGGATGGGTTTCCCCCAAAATGAAACTCCAAACACATGATGGTTCCATGGATTTGTGATCTATTTAGGATCTAGGACTAATTGCTTTTACAGAATGCGTAACGTAAAAAAAGATCAATTATTACAACACTTAACTTAAATGATTACAAATTTAAATGCTCAAATAAATGAATGAACATAACATAAAATAATTAAATGCCAAGAATAAACTGAGAAAGAAAAGAGAGAAGAAATAGAGAGACAAAACCAAAATTGATAACGGAGTTCGTCCCTAAGGACTACGTCTCCGGGTCCCTCTCCAATGGAGGACCGATCCGATTAGCTCCAAAAATCAGTTACAAAGGATTCAAGACTATCTCCTTCAAGCACAGCAGCATGACATTACTCTGATGTGCAGAAACGTCTTCAATCTCTCGAGCATTCTCTCGCTATCTCACCACCTGGACTTGGAAAAACAAGGCCTACGCCCCTTTTTTTATACATAAAGTTTGCCTAATATGGCTTAACCAACAAAATAAATGCATATCCTTCCTGATCAGCTCGTATAACCCTCTGATCTCTCCATTTAGGCTTCTGGTTCAGGATTGTTAGAGGTAGTTTTGGTTTATTTTGGCTTATTTAGCCATTTGTTAAGGTTCGGTTGACAAAAACTTATCAAAACGAACCGCTGTCCACATATATACTGGAAGTTTTGCGTGGCACAGCGGTGGTTATGATTTTTATACCCCGCGTGGTCAGGGGTTCCAACCTCCGCCGGGTTTTTTTTTAACCAAATATCAAACCGTTGTCAACAAAAGAAACCGCCGACCATACATAAATAAGCGAATGTCCGCGGGTGCATCGGTGAATGGCTTGGCTGGCTACGCGGAGATCAGGTCAAACCCAACAACTTTTGTTAAAGCCATGATTTATTACGAAGCCGGAAGGACACATGTCCGGTTCTCATTCGCTACAAATGCTGACGAGGCAGATGACGTGTCGTGCTCCTATTCGCCCGTGATGCTGACGTGTCAAGCTGACTAGACTGCCACTTCAATGCCGACTGAGCGTACGGATAGCCACGTGTCATCATATGATTGGCTCCGTACCGATGACTCACCTGCCACGTGTTGAGACGGAATTCGTCCACATTGATTCCGTACAGTACGGACTGCCACGTCAGCATGATGACGTCATCATCTGTCCCTTCAAGTTGA
>VDFB02035569.1:144288-171712 GCA_007258455.2 Sequoia sempervirens | reverse complement strand
GAACCTTGGCATGAAGAAGGGGTCCACTCAAGGGATGCGTTGTTTGAAAGTGTGAATGAGATTTCTCCTTTCTTGAATTGATTCATCATCAAGGGATCCTTTTGAAATATGTTTAATTCATTAAGGAATTTGAAAGGAAGAATATGCTCCCATGCGAGGGGGAGATCAAAGTTGTTCCCGCTTCAGAGGAAGGTTTCCAAGTTCTTTCTTTATGAACTTGTGATGAAGAAAACATGTTTCGTTAGGGTTCCAAGTCGAATGAGGACTCGAAAAGGAGCTCTGTGAAGATTCTCAAGAAAATATTTTTTGCAAAATGTGTTTTTTAATCAAAATGTTGAAGAAGTGGCGTTGTCATGCATAAGAGGGAAAACTCAAACAAAGAAGAGAGAAAGATAAATGAAAAGCTAAAAGAAAGTATCATGAACAAAGGGCACATGCATCGCCTAATATTTTAGGGTCAAATATTCTCAAAGTATAATAATAGTATATAAAATGAATTTTCATCAACCCCCTACTATATCAAACCATGTGAAGAATGCATGAGAAGAAAAAAGGCAACAAAAATTAATCCAACATGGAAGGAAAGCCTACATTTCCCCTGAACACTTTGCACTCATCCCCTGCACTTATCGAAAAATCAATCACAAACATGGAAGAATGATGATACAGATAGAAGAAGGTTTACAACACCAAAAACCACACCTGTATCCAAGCACCAACAAGGGTGATAAGGGTCATCTAGGAACACATAGCATGGTCATGGGGGAACACATCACAAAAAACACGCACATCTAATCTAAAGATAAAGAAGGGGCCTCCTCCTAACATTGATCGACCAAGAGGTCGTCCACTTCCCACTCTAGATCATCATAGGGGGAAGGAAATGAGCTTGTAATGGTGGAATGTTAAGAGGAGTGTCTGACCCTCCCACAACAAGGGCTAAGGAAGAAGTCCACATAAGGTCCTCTCCACCGAGCTCCTATGGAGCTAAGGTTAGCGATTTTGTGAAGATCGCCAACAAGGCTAAAACCTCATCCAGAGAGTTAAACATGAATTTAACAAGAGTGCCATGTTTCACCTCAATTGATGGGGGAGGGTGCACCCTAGGTTCAACGCTAGGCTCACCAAGTGATTCAAAAGCATGAAAAACTTAGGAGAAGCCAGGAATGGTTCTATCACTAGGACACAACAAGTTAGCGCACGACCACCTTTTAGAGAAGGTGGGATCCTCTCACATCTTTCATTGCTGGAAGGACCACTATCTACCTTATGCTTCATCAGAGGAGGTGAAATCCCCACAAACAAGGAAAGAACTGCAGAGGAAGAGGAGGAATGAACCGTTGTAGATATGACCGAGGTGTTAGTCATATCTATGGGTTTCAGGAAAGGCGAGATATCTAGAATAGACATCAACAAAGGAAGATCCAAGAGCAATGAACACCTATACCTTTTTGGGTTAGGTGCATTCACACTCATAGTGGAAGCCGAAAGTGACACAGAGCTGGTTTGAACAAAAGTAGAGGGGAGGGGAGAGGAGGATGCAATAGGAGGACCTGATATAGGGGCAGTCATCTCCTCTTCCTTCCTTTATAAGGAGGCTTGCTTGGCAATGAGATCTTTCACTGGCTCTTGCGCTCATGCGCAAGGCCATTTGTATGACTCTTTGAACTAGAGGCCAAATATTGCAAGGGAACAGAATGCTCGTGCTCAGCCATGCGAGTGCCCACTATAGCCATTTTTTATGGAGGAACAAACTCTTGAACAGGAGCAGAAGGAGTAGGCTAAGAAGCAGTGGGGGGAGTTAGCTCAAGTTCCTCGGAAGTAGGCCTCTTCCCATTCATTTCTTTAGGAGCAGGAGTGGCAGGAGGCCACAAAGGTTGAGATGAAGAGGACTCTTCACTCTGACCTTTTCCTCTACCATATAGGTAGTACCAAGGTCTAGGTGGTTTAGTAGGGAGATCCGATATCTTGATCTTGGGTCTATGCCAAGGAGGGATCATCAGACTCAACAGGTGAAAGCCAAGCTTGCTCATCCAATACTCCTCTCAAGAGAGGGGAGTAGATGAGTCATCCTGAGGGGAGGAAATCTTCTCCTTCCCTCTTTGAGAAGGAGAGGCAATCAATTGTTGTGCTACAAGAAGAACCAATTTTGGTTTTCCCTTGCCCCTGGTCTTGTACTTTACATAATTCTTGTAAATTAGGCTTGTTCTTGGAGGAAGCAGACCAACTAGGGTGAGCCAAAAATGGTCTAATGAATATCCCCCATAGGACACCAGAGGCTAGTATCCAGTGTCATGCACCACATGCACGACACCTTCATGAGATAATTTTAAACATTTAAGGATAACAAAGGTGATTGTATTCATAGAATCTAGCCAAGGTATGCCTAGCTTCATCCTAAATAGATCTAATTCTGGAATGACATCGAAAATCGTGTCGAAAACCTTAGGTCCAACTAGGATGGAAAAAGTTATCAATCCATATGGTTTTAGAGAAAGACCATCATGTGTATAGATGATAGATTTTGTTTCTTTGTATTCTTTTTTATGTAGTGAGTTAAGCCATAATGTCTCTTCTGTAATAACAATCACTCGACTCGCGGAGTCTACTAGGACTCCTATCACAATGTTACCATTGAGGTGAGTGGGAATGTAGAGAGGTGAGGGCTTGTTATTTAAGGGTAAGTACTACAAAGTGAATGTCATATCCAGTGAACCTATCATAGGCTATGTGGTAGAAGTAACCGTGACCATGTTAACATATTCCTCAGGCAAAGTGATAGAATTAGTGGGATCGATGATCATGTTAGCATAATGTGATAGAAATGGGTTTGTGCATATCTGTAATTCACTATTCGCTTTTGCAACCAATTTGTTTGCCTTTTGTTTGCTTCCATCAAGATGAATAGTACCATCCTCGATGTAGTCTTGTATCTCATGATGCAAGCACATACAATGTTCAATATCATGTTCGTTAACCTGATAGTACTAACAGTAAGTACTTGCATCATACCAATTAGGGTAAGGTTCCTTAAGAGGTCTAGGGTTTGGCAAGGTTACGCTCTTATCATTCAAAAAATTTTGCAAGATGGAGGGGTAAGATTCTGATAACTTTATGAATTTTTGGTTATGTCTAAGGTTGTTGTCATCTATAGCGGATACTACATTCACAAAAGATTTACCTTTCCCATAGATCAATACAGTGGAATTACCTTCAGAGCAGGAGTGTGAGGAGGGTCCTTTGAACTAAAGTACCATTTTTTGGTACTCTCATAGGGTTGCACACAAATGTGTGAAATAAGGGTATTTCATAAGGGAAAACTTCTCTTTCCAAGACATTTGTAACTTCCATATGAATAGCTTTTGGACATTAGAATTGGGCAACGAATATGAGATTTGCGAGAAGAGTGCCTAATACCATGCTATGAAATTAGTAATCTTTTTGTTCTCACCTTGTTTACACCGGACAAGATCTGAAAATGTCCTATTTGTCCTGATGTTAGCTTGGAACTTTCATAGGAATTGGTTTACAAGTTGATCAAATGTTAAAAGAGAATTATCAAGAAAGGAACAATACCATTCAAGTGTTGTATCCTTGAGAGATCAAGGAAATAGTTTATCCATCAATGCATCATGATGGAAGAAGTTTTTGCACAAGTCATTAAAGGTGGAAAAATGTGTCTATGGGTCTCCTTTGCAGTTGTATTTATCAAATTTAGGAATCTACATTCCCTAAGGGAAGGGAGTCTTCAATATTGCAACAAGCAATGGGCTATACTGGAAGAAGGATTAGAAGATAGGATGGGTAGAGGCTTGGGAGAGAATCACTAACTAACTCTGCATCTTTCCTATATTCTAAAGAAGAGTGTTCAGAATAGGGTCACTATAAGATAGAGGGCTAGAGGAACCTCCTCCAAAGCTGATGCAATGCAGGGAGGTCCTTCAACTATTCAACTCCATTTCAGATGTTTCAATCACTTTTTGAAATTGAAACCCCCTCTAAAGGTGAAATTTCGTCTCAGCTTCATAAATCTGTCTAGTAGGTGTGTAGAACTACCTTTTTGATCTTTCCTTTCAAACTACTTGGAAAACCCTCAACCTATGCACCATTTTAGACACCCATTAATGTCCTCTTAAACATATCTCAAATCCACTAATGGTCTCTTTGGACCAACACCTTCAAAATAGGGTTTTATCATTGTCCTACAAGGCCAATTAGGCCTGTTTTACAAAGCAAGTGCCATGTAAACACCCTACAAACCACAAATTATTGTTGATAGTCAAAAAACAGCCTTGAAAACTTCAACATAACTAGATCTAATTCCCCAAATAGAGGAACATGGTGCTCTGCACCATTCACCCAACCTTGAAACCTTTCCAAGTCCCTTGGAAATCTCCATCTCTTTGACCTACAAAATTCCTTTGGTTTGATGCTCCTTGAACTAGTAATCTTTCCCATTGACTCTTGAATGTGTGGCCACATTATGTGGTGTTCCATTTCCTCCTTTAATCTAATTCCTTTCTTGAAAATACTATCCATCACTAAATAAATGTTGTGTCACCTTCATTCCACCCTAAAATGATGTCAAATTTTCCTTCCTAACTGTAAACACCTCTCTTCCACTCTTGTCTTGGACTACCATCTGTTCAACCCTTGTTGCATACTCAAACTTTCTCCTTTGTTCTTGCCTCTCACTTTGTTTCTCTCCATCTTTTACCATCATCACTATCCTCAAGTCCTCTGCCTTTATGACTGTTGTCTCAGTAGACTTGTTAACCTCTATTTTGACTATAATTGATTGCCCATTGTCCTCTTTTGTTGTCACAAGACATATCACTGTCCCAACTAGGATTCCATTATTCTCTCTGCATCCAACTTGTGGCTGCATACTCATCTGACCTCTGACCTTCTCTTGGACTATTTTCATCAACATTTCATCATTTTTTTTTGCAAAATCAGACTCCTCTTCAAGTTGGTTGTCTTCGCATTCTATGATACCAATGCATCTGTTTCCCTAGCATCTACAATCTTTGCAATGGCTACAAATTCTCTGTTATTGTTTCCCTCAAGCTTCACATGCACTCTTTCCTACCAAACATATCACCTTAGATATCTTTGACTAACGCTCCACATCACCTTGCAATGGAATGAGTGTAAACCTACTTCCATTATGCTCAATATGATAACTATTCCTTCTACAATAATATACAACATGCTTGTCACACTGCCATGGTCTTCCAAGAAAGACATGACAATAGTCAATGAGCACAACATCACAAACAACTTTATCTTTGTATCAACCAATACTAAACTCAATCAATGCTTGTTCACAAACCAAGATAGATTGGCTATCATTCAACCGTGAAATCTTATATGGATTTTCATGAGGAAACTTTTGCAACTTCAACTTCTTTATCATTTCATTAGACACAATATTTTCAATGCATCTTGAATCTTTAACTACTTTTCATACCTTACCCTACGACTTACATGTGGTCTTGAATAAAGCTCTTCTCTGGAATGGTTCCTTCTCTCTAGTAGTCTTCAACACTTGTCTTCTCAACATCAAAATTTCCCCAACTTCTAGAGCAACATCATGACTTGAAGAATTTGAACTCTCATATTCATCTTCTTATATTATTTTATCTCTCCTTTCACTTCTTCTTTCACCTCCACTTGATGTAGAACCTTGCTTTTCAAGGCACTTGTAGGATGGATGACCAAACTCATTGCAATTGTAGCACCTACCAGCAAATGTATCTATACTTCTACCTCATCCAAATCTACCTCCTGAGCCTCTAAAACCACCTATGAAATCTACAACTTGATCTTGTCCTTTATTCGCATCCTATTGGCCTTCATTTGATTGCTTTGAAGTATGAAAGGTTCCTCTACCTTTTCAATTTTTGAATTTACCTCTAATGGACTTATCTTGTATCCTTTTTCACTTATCTTTAACTCTAATGGCTAACTAAAAAAATTCTTCTGCAGATCTTGGATTTTCCACAACCAATTCATCTTTGATATTAAATATAAGACCACCCAAATACCTAGATTTTCCACCTCATCCTCTTGTCTACCTAATCATATGCTCAACTTATAGAATTCATCAGTATAAATTTTAGCATCTAGATCTTTTTGTTTCAAACCTTGGACTTTCTTATACAACTGAACTTCAAAATATTTAGGAAGAAACTTACCTTTTAGCTTTGCAACCATCATGTCCCATGAAACTATCTTGGCTTTACCCTTCTTTCTCCTCTCAACTTGTTCATAGTCCCACCATAACAATGCAATTCCCTTGAGTTTTGTCTTGGATATCTTCACCTTTTTTTCATCTAGTACTTCTTCACACTCGAAGTGATTATCCATGGCTGCAATCCAATCTAATAACTCTTCATCATTCAAATTTCCACCATACATGGGAAAATCAACTTTTACCTAGTGTATATCACCTTTGACTACTTTTAGAAGCCTTTCCATCCTATGTTCTTCAAGATCTAATGCCCCTTCATTGACCTCTTAAAACTCTTCCTCTTCCTCTTCTTCTGTTTCACTCACATCATCCAACACTGCACCTCTTCTCTGATTTGACTCTAGGGCAGCAAGCCTTGCTAACACAACATTATGAGACTCCAACAAACTAGTATTCACTTCTCTCAACTCTTCCAATTCTCTAGTAGTTGCATTAACCTTGGGCAGCATCTTGCCTTTTCAACTTCAACCTTCCTCTTTTAAATCTGTAACTCTTCTCCTTCCAAAGATGTAGTACCTATGCTCTTATACCAACTGATGCAATACAAGGAGTTCCTTCAACTATTCAACTCCATTTCATATGTTTCAATCACATTTTTAAATCACAACCCCCTCTAAGGGTGAAATTCCTTCTCAGCTTCACAACTCTATCTAGTAGGTGTGCAGACCTACCTTTTTGGTATTTTCTTTCAAAATACTTGAAAAACCCTCAACCTATGCACCATTTAAGACACCTGTTAATGTCCTCTTAAACATATCTCAAATACACTAATGGTTTCTTTGGGCCAACACCTTCAAAATAGGGTTTTATCAATGTCCTACAAGGCCAATTAGGCCCGTTTTACAAAGCAAGTTCCATTTAAACACCCTACAAACCCAAAATTACTGTTGACAGTCAGCAAAAAACCTTCAAAGCCTCCACATATCCCACTCTTAGTCATATTTCAGTCCTCTAACATAGGTCTAACCAAAAAACCCTCAATTTTACTTGAACAAGGTGGGGTTTATTGAAAATCACCCATCATAGTACTATTTCACCATAATAAGGAATCAAACACCTTTTTTCTTACTAGAAAAACTCAATCTACCTTCTAAAGTTTCTGCCCTCAAGTTTTACAACCTTTACCTCAGTCAAACCTCTCATTTTCTCTTAAAAATCATCCCTTTTCTCAACTAGGGATTCATGCCCAAACTTACAAATGGCCTCCCCTCCCTTCCACAAGAATTCCAACCTCTAAACCTAAACTAATAGACCTATTCCACTCAGTTATAGTAGGTTACAGAAGGTGGAATGGGTCATTTTAAATTTTAAACTAAAAAACCCTTAAAGCCCTGTTTTTAGTCGGTTATAGTATTTTTGCCACAAAATTCTTGAATCTACATAAAAACCAATCAAACCAGCTCAAGATTTTTGTTAACACATATTTCTAATGATCTAATAGCAATTTGGACTGAATCCATTCTGTATGGGTCCATACAAGGTTCTAAAATAGCACTGTACAAGAGAAAAATATAGAAAATCATTGAAAATAGAGAATTTTATTGATCAAATCTTCTCAAAACCATCAACCAACCCTCTACATCGAGTTTACAACCAAATTTAAACACTAAAAACTTAATATAATGGTTTCAACTATCCTTTCAATGACCATGACCGTTGGGCTCCCTCAAGATTACAATTTGGCAAGTTTACAACTTTTCAACTTTTGCAACATTTCAACTTTTGCATTTTTTACATAAACTTTAACCTGGCCCAAAATACTAAAAAAACCATTACAAGATGACCTAATATTTCCTCATTTTATAAAAACATGAATCAAACCACCTAAATCAACCTAACTAGATCTAATTCCCCAAATAGAGGAACATGGTACTCTACACCATTCATCTGGCCTTGAAACCTTTCCAAGTCCCTTTGAAATCTCCATCTCTTTGACCTACAAAGATCCTTTGGTCTGATGCTCCTTGAATTGGTAATTTTCCCCATTGACTCTTGAATGTGTTGCCACATTGTCTGGTGCTCCATTTTTTCCTTTAATATGATTCCTTTCTTTAACATATTTTCCTTCACTAAATGAATGTTGTTTCAACTTCATTCCACCCTGAAATGATGTCAAAATTTCCTTCCTAACTGCATACACCTCTCTTCCACTCTTGTCTTGGACTGTCATCTATTCAACCCTTGTTTCATCCTCAAACTTTCTCCTTTGTTCTCGCCTCTCACTTTGTTTCTCTCCATTTTCTACCCTCATCACTTTCCTTGATTTCTCTACCTTTATGACCTCTGTCTTAGTAGAATTGTTAACCTCTGTTTTGACTGCAATTGAATTCCCCTTGTCCTCTTTTTTTGTCATAGGACATATCACTACCCCAACTAGGATTACATTATTCTCTCTCCATACAACTTATGGTTGAATACTCATTTAACCTTTGACCTTCTCTTGGACTGTCTTCATCAACATTTCATCATTTTTTCTGCAAAATCAAACTCCTCTTCAAGCTAAATTTCTTCACATTCTTTGATACCAATGCATCTACTGCCCTAGCATCTGCAATCTCTGCAATGACTGTACATTCTCTACTCTTGTTTCCCTCAAGCTTCATGTACTCTTTCCTACCAAACATAAGTACCTTAGTTATCCTTGACTGACCCTCCACATCACCTTACAATGGAATGACTGTAAACCTACTTCAATTATGCTCAATTTGATAACTATTCCTTTGCAATCATATGTAACATGCTCGTCATATTTTAATGGTCTTCCAAGCAAGACATGACAACAGTCCATTGGAAAAACATCACAAATAAATTTTATCTTTGTATGATCCACCAATACTAAATTTAATCAATGCTTGTTCATAAACCAAGATAGATTGGCTATCATTCAACCATGAAATTTGATATGGATTTTCATGAGGAAACTTTTGCAACTTCAACTTCTCTATCATTTCATTAGAGACAATATTTTCAATGCATCCTGAATCTTTAACTACTTTGCATACCTTACCCTTTGAATTAAATGTGGTCCTAAATAAAGCTCTTCTCTACAATAGTTCCTTCTCTCTAGAGATCTTCAATAGGGTATGTCGACAATCATGATGGGTCAAAAAGTGGCACTATGATGGGTATGTGACTGACAACCTTTTTTTTACTCAAAATTTAAGAAACAAAAAGGGTTTTTAAAGGATATTCTTAGCTTTCCACTAATATAAATTATTCCTTACTTTGAATTTAATAATTAATTATTATTCATTTTCTATTCAAATTATGACTAAAGTCCTGATTGATAGGCTAATTGAAAAAGCATCTATAGCTTTCAAAGCGGTGTCACTTTTTTGAATCCAAAACATGCATCACATTCTATGATTCACATACTATAGGATTAAAAAAATAAAATTTGAATTTCATAAAGTTTTGCCGAAGTTAAGGTGGTCAGGACATCTGAGAGTTTTTTATATTTTTAAAAGTTGTAATAAGAAATTCATAATTAATTATTTACTTGGAAAAAATTACAAAAAAATATGCATCACATTGAGACATGAGTCCTCTAATTATATCTAAAATCTTATAAAAAGAATATTATCGTTTTATTGTGGTTAGGGTGGTCAAACAAACACCTACTTATTTTCCCTAAAATTTAAGTACACTGTATTGAAATTTCAAATTTTCACTAAATAGATTTTTTTTGTTTCTAAACAAATCTAGTAGTTTAGAAACTACATTCAATTTGATACAAATTCTATTCTTACATATTTTTGAAATAATATAGCTAACTTATTAAAAATTTTACATCAAGTTGCCTAACTCTGATTTTTTTGAATTTTTTGCCACTTTAGGGCCTGTTTTTTTCATGATGATCCTGGACATACCCAACACTTGTCTTCTTAGCATCAAAATTTCTAGAAATTTCAGAGAAACAACTTACTTGAAGAATTTGAACTCACATTCATCTTCTTGTACTATTTGATCTCTCCTTTCACTTCTCCTTTCACCTCCACTTGATGTAGAACCTTGCTTTTTAGGGAACTTGTACGATGGATGACCAAGCTCATTGCAATTGTAGAACCTACTAGAAAATGTATTTGTACTTCTACCTCCTCTAAATCTACCTCTTGAGCCTCTAAAACCACCTCTAAAATCTGCAACTTGTTCTTGTCCTTTATTCACATCCTCTTGGCCTTCATTTGATTGCTTTGAAGTATGAAAGGTTCCTCTACCTCTTTGATTTATGCCTCTACCTCTAATGGACTTATCTTCTCTCCTTTTAAAATTATCTTCCACTCTATTGGCTAACTGAAAACATTCTTCTAAAAATCTTGGATTTTCCATAACCAATTCATGTTGGATATTAAATCTAAGGCCACCCAAATACCTAGCAAATTTTCAACCTCATCCTCTTTTCTACCTAATATTATGCTCAACTTATCAAATTCATCAATGTAAGTTTTAACACCTAGATCTTTTTGTTTTAGACCTTGAACTTTCTTATACAACTGAAATTCAAAATCTTTAGGAAGAAACTTACTTTTTAGCATTACAACCATCCTATCCCATGAAACTATATTGGCTTTACCCTTCTTTCTCCTCTTAGCTTGTTCATAGTCCCACCATAACAATGCATCTCCCTTAAGTTTTTTCTTGGTTATCCTCACCTTCTTCTCATCTAGTACTTCTTCACACTCGAAGTGATTATCCATGGATGCAATCCAATCTAATAACTCTTCGTCATTCAAATTTCTAGTATACATGGGAAAATCAGCTTTTACGTTGTGTGTATCACCTTTGACTTCTTTTAGAAGCATTATCATCCTCTATTCTTTAGGATCTAATCTCCCTTCATCAACCTCTTGAAAATTTTCCTCTTCCTCGTCTCTTGTTTCAATCACATCACCCAATGCTACACCTCTTCTCTAATTTGACTCCAGGGAAACAAGCCTTTCTAACACAACATTATGAAACTCCAACAATTTAACATTCCTTTCTCTCAACTTCTACAATTCTTTAGTAGTTGCATTATCCTTGGGAGACATCTTGCCTTTTCAACTTCTACCTTCTTTTGAATATGCAACTCTTCTTCTTCCATAGATCTGGCACCTACGCTCCATTACCAACTAATATAATATAGGGAGGCCCTTCAACTATTCAACTCCATTTCAGATGTTTCAACCACTTTTTGAAACCACAACCCCCTCTACGAGTGAAATTCCTTCCCAGCTTCACAACTTAGTCTAGTAGGTGTGTATACCTACCTTTTTGATCTTTTGTTTCAAACTACTTTACAAACCCTCAACCTATGCACCATTTCAAATACCCATTAATGTCCTCTTAAACATATCAGAAATCCACTAATGGTCTCTTTGGACCAAGACCTTCAAAATAGGGTTTTATCATTGTCCTACAAGGCTAATTAGGCTTTTTTTACAAAGAAAGTGTCATTTAAGCACCCCAAAAACCAAAAATTACTATTGACAGTAAACAACCAACCTTCAAAACCTCCAAATATCCCACTCTTAGTCATATTTTAGTTCTCGAACCTCTAACCAAAAAACCCTCAATTTTACTTGAACAAGCTGGGGTTTATTGAAAATCACCCATCCCAATCATATTTCACCCTAACAAGGAATAAAGCACCTTTTTTTTTTACTACAAAAACTCAATATACCTTCTAAAGTTGCTGCCCTCAAGTTTTAAAACCTTTACCTCACTCAAACCTCTCATTTTCTCTAAAAAATCATCCATTTTCTCAACTTGGGCTTCATGCCCAAACTTGCAAATGACCTCCCCTTCCTTCCACAAGCACTCCAACCTCTAACCCTACACTATTGGACCCATTCCACTTAGTTACAATAGGTTATAGGACGTGGAATGGGTCATTTTACATTTTAGACTACAAAACCCTTAAAGCCCTATTTTTAACCAGTTACAGTATTTTTGCCACCAAATTATTCAATCTACACAAAAACCAATTGGATCAACTCAGGATTGTTGTTAACACGTATATCTAATGATTCAATAGCAATTTGGACTGAAGCCACTCTATACAAGATTCTAAAATAGCACTATACAAGAGAAAAGTACAGAAAATCAATGAAAAACAAAGAATTTTATTGATCAAATCTTCTCAAAACCATCAACCAACCCTCTACATCAAGTTTAAAACCAAATTTAAACTCTAAAAAAATTATTAGAATGGTTCCAACTATCATTTCAATGCCCATGACCATTGGGATCCCTCAAGATTGCAATTTGGCAAGTTTACAACTTTTCAACTTTTGCAACATTTCAAGTTTTGCATTTTTACATAATAAAATTTAACCTAACCCAAAATACTAAAAAAAAATATTACAAGATGGCCTAATATGGCCTTATTTGATAACAGCATGACTCAAACCACCTAAATCAACCTTACTAGACCCAATTCTCCAAATAGAGGAACATGGTGCTTTGCACCAAAAACGGCTACCAGAGCCACCACCAAAACCCTCAATGTGACTGCTGTTGAAACTGCTACTAGAGCCACCACCACTAGTAGGGCCTCCAACGGATCCACCTCCACTTCCAAAGCCACCACTAGAACCGGTTCCACTAGCACCACCTTCGTTGTCGAAGCCATGACCACTACCAAAGCCTCCACAACTCATCTCGTGTAAACCTCCACCACTAAAGGTGACAGGAGGGGTGAAGCTAAAACCCAAGGGGATCTTGCTCACTTTGATAGTGTCATGTCCCTTAGAGGTAGAGGGGATGTTGATTGAGGGTATGATATCAATCATGTATACAGATGTAGGAGGCATTGACAACCCTAGCTATCTCCCATGATATTCAAAAGTGGTTCCTCATATAATATTAGGGTTGTTTGGAGGAGCACATGCATCAGTCAAACTAGAGAGACTAACCAAGAGCTCTATGCATGTTCAGTCATTTCCCACCATGTACTTTAGCTCACTGATAACTCGGGTGACCCTAGCCAACTTTGAGTCTCTTTCCAAGTGATGTTTCCAAGTCACCAAACCCTTTACTGAGGGAAGAGACATATTCTACAGGTATGTGGAAAACCCCATGCTCATCTATTGACGATGGTTTAGGAGACACATGAGGAGTAGGGACATGACCGGTCTCATTAAAGAATCCTTTCTCACCCCTTGACAATTGATCCCATGTGGCCAGACCAATGACAGGACTAGAGAAAAGGCCTATAGAGAAACCAGTAGCACTTGACCTTCATCCTTTCCATTGAAAGGTGTTGTATACTTCTCCTAACAATATACCTATAGGTTGTGGATTGGGTTATGATGCTCATAAACCTTCACAACACTCAAGGGCACAACGGTCACAAGGTATAATGGAAAATATTCAATACCAATGTATGAACAGACATTGGTTCACATCGAGTTCACAAAAAGTGTAAGAGAGGGGGACCAACCACATTCAAGGCCCCAGGTCATGGTGAGCCAAGAGTGGAAGGCTGCCCTCACTTACCTTAGATTAAAGGGGTGTTAGGAGATGTGAGACGAGAATCATGAGGACTATACGGTCCTTCAACCACTTTGCATACCTAAAATTTGGAATGGGACTAGGTGAGTCAATTTTTTAGGTTCAACACTGTGCCTCAAGAAGCTCTCTTCCCAAGGACAAAAGAATGGTTTTGGGATGTCAGCATGGTACACTAGTGTCTCTCAGGTGTATTGGCATCCGTACGACTAGAGGACTAAGGAGACAAGGTTAAACAAAAGAAAATAGACTAGCGATCTAGCTAATTACTTCCAAAGGGCCAAAATAAAGTTATGAAGTAGGCAATATATGAACAAAAATGATAAAATAAGTACACAAGAGTTAGGGTGGGAAGAATGATCTCACAAAGGTACTCATTCGCCAGCTAGCTCCAAGAATACTTCCACCTACACACAATAAAGAGGAAAGTTGTTGGGTTGCTGTATAGGAGCCTGCTTCAGGCAAACCCCCGTTTTGGTGTTTCCACCTCCATGGACAGCCAAGTTTACAACAATGGAGAAATACATGATAAAGAAGGAAATGAAGTAAAGAACACGAAAGCACTACAAAATAGTGTTATGCTACTCAACCAAATCATAGAGAAGAGGAGTAGAAAGCTTACCACCTCCACCAAGAGCTCACTAGCTAATGGAGGAGAAAATAAGAGGACTCAAGCGTCTGTTGCAATGGTGTTTGTTCCACACTTGCTCTATGGAGTTGATGGAGTGTTGTTATTGCTGTTATGGAGTGCAAAGTGTTGCTTAAAGGCTGAAAGTGAATGATATAATGCTTGGAGAATGCTTGGAGAAATTGTGTAAGATTGTGAAGAAGAAGATAAAATGCATGAAGAAGGAGTGAATTTGAAGGAGAGAATGAAGAAAACAGCCATATTTGGGTTGGTTAGTCAAAGAGGCCATTAAAAATTGACCTCCAATGGGAAGTGTAATGCCTTTGTAGGCTTCAAATGCAAGAATCTACCAAGGACATAAGTGCGCCACATCAACGTCTTTGCACCGTGTGGGCATCCCAAAAATTTATTCCTTTGCCAACACATAAAATGAAAGCCAAGTGGAATGAAGGCAGTGGGCTTAGGTGGAATTTCTGCTTTGAATTTGGTTTTCTAAAGTGAGGAAGGGTAAAAGCGGAATTTGCATTAGGGGTGCAAATTCACTCCTATTCACCTCATAAGCCTTTCAATTGCTTCCCAAAAAATATCCTCCAAAGAAATTTAAAAACCTAGGAATATGCAAATCAAGCAATGCCCTTGGAATGTAGAAACATTATTCTTGAAATTATCCAAATTAATATTGATAATTGAAGATACCTGGAAAGCAACCAAGCATACTACAATATTTTTCTCTTGGAAGTTTTATTTTCTTCTTCCCCATCACTATGATTGATACATTAATTTCTCTTTTACAAACTAATAATCCAAAACCATATCCAAATAGTGTATCTCTAGATGAATAGGAGGGGTAGTGGCACTCCCTCCTCTTTGTAAAATTCCATTATAGAAAAGAAAAAGTATATCAAAAAGAAAAATAAAACACCAAAAAATTTCTTTCTATAAATTTTATTTTAAGATTTTAGTTATGATTTTCATTTATACTTATAAATGATTGGAATGAAGAATACCTCTGGATCCTTATTTCTTTAGTTTCTTCTAGTTTGAAGGTTACTTGCAATAGTGGTATAATCTTAGACAAAAATGGTAATATTCGTAGAATCCTATACATATAAATAGAAGAGTTTCACAATCAAGGGTCTAAGACCATTCAAAATATTTCACACACAATATGATGCTTTAAGGGAGGGGAAAAAAATAATTCCACACAAATTATACAATAAGTAGGTTGACCAAAGCCATGAAAATGTCTTAAAATTTCACTGACCTCCTTAAGGAACCAACAATTTTCTTAAAGGCATATGTAGACCAAAAATCTTAAGTAAGAATATGCATCTTAATTCAAACTACATAATTATGATTTCCTTCTATGAATCAAAATCCACATGCCAATGCTTCATAAAAGATCCACATTCTAATAGAAATAAGGACCACCTCCAAAAAATCTCTCTATTAGATTTGTTGGAAAAAACTACTATGAATACCCTTTAGCTCACAATAAATTATTTCTTATTCCCCCTAGGCCAAGTTCAATTCTTGTCCAAATAAATATTTGTCAATTGAAAAAATAGGAATTGACAAATCAATCTATGCCCTTGTAATGTAGAAAATTTAGTCTTGAACTCATCCAAATTTAGATTGATAATTGAAGATCCTACAAAAGCAAGCACACATACTACATAGTTTTTGACCTGGAAGTTCTACTTTCTTCTCCCCAACCATTGTGATTGATGCATTAATTTAATTTTCGCAAACTAATAATCAAAAACCATATGCAACTAGTGTATCTCTAAATGAACAAGATGGGGAGTGACACTCCCTCCTCTTTGCAAAAATTCATTATAAAAAGGAAAAATAGAAAAAAGAAAAATAAAAATCCAAAAGTCTTCTTTCTACATATTTTATTTTAAGATGTCATTATGATTTCCCTTTATCCTTATAAATGACTTAAATATCAATACCAATAAAATACACAACTTTTCAAAAAAAAATCATAAATACATATGGGGAGATCATTCTAGAGTTCAAAACAAATTGTCTATTGATCTTAGGTACTCAAGATTGCTAGAGCACCACTTGGGAATTTAAAAGGATAGAATTAAGAAATAAAATGATAAAATTGATTTTTTTTTTTAAATATACAATTAAGAAAATAATAATTTCTTAATATCATTAAATTACACAATGTTTTCAAATCATAATCAATAAATTGCATATTACATTATTTGTCACCTTGAAGTTTTATTTTCTTCTTCGCCCCACTATGATTGATACATTAAATTCTTTTTTGTACAAACTAATAATCCAAAACCATATCCAAGTAGTGTATCTCTAGATGAACAGTAGGGACAATGCCACTTCCCCCCTCTTTGAAAAAGGTCCTCATAGAAAAGAATAAAAATAAAAAATGCCAAAAATCTTCCTTTTACTAATTTTATTTTATGATCTTATTTATAATTTCACTTTATTCTTATAAACAATGGTGGGGAGACTAGACCTTGTGACCTCTTGCCTCCAACAATCAATACCAATAAATTACACAATTTATTCAAAAAAAAATTCATAAATACATATGGGAAGATCATTTAAGAATTTAGAATAAAATCTCTAGCGATCCAAAGTATGCTAGAGTACAATTTGATAATTTAAAATGATAGAAATTAAGAAATAAAAAGATAAAATTGAGTATTTTATAATTTCATAATATCAATAAATTAGACAATATTATCTGGTTGGGGCATGGGGACACCCCTATAGTATATAAAAATAGAAATATACAAATTTATTCAAAAGAAAATTCATAATTATATATGGAAAAATCATAAGATCACTAAAGTGTAATAATTTTAAAAATATATAATTACATATAAAAGATCATAATATCAACAAATTACACACTGAAAAAAATCATGACTACATATGGGGAGACCATTAAAGAGTTTAAACTTAAATAATTTAAGAAAGTGGAAATTAAGAAATAAAAAATGTAAAATTGTGTTTCATATGCAGATACTAAGAAAATAATAATTTCATGGTGAACATAAACTGACGGTTCGAATTATAGCACCTTAAGTCTAGGAATCTTATTCCCCACTGACCAACAATAATAATCTGTCTATGTGTAAAGTTGATTGTGCAAAAAGAACCAGGAGTTGTGAATGGAGAGGATTTGCTGGTGCTGCCTACTCTTTCCTTCCTTAACCAAGTAAAAAACTTCTCTCAACATTCTGTGTTTTCCCTTTTTTTCAAATTCTGTGTTTTCTCTTTTTTTAGTCATGTCCTAATATAGTTAGGAAAGTTTCAAGATTCAATTGTGTTGTTTATTTAGATCGATATTTCAAATCACATTCAGTGATTTATTATCAGAAAGAGGAGAATCACTGAATGTGATTCGAAATGTCGATCTAAATAAACATACACAGTTGAATCCAAAAACTTTTTAAACTAAATTTCATGAACTGTGGAAAAATTATACCTACCATGTATAATATAATTTGTCGTAATTTGTATGACAGAATAAAAGACATCTCAACTCTAAACACAATTTCGAAGCAACACTGGTAGTAGAACTAAGCATTTGAAAATGGAGAAAGATCAGTCTCCTCTCTCACTAACATCAAGACCACCAAAAGAAATGAGCTTTTAGATAGAGCATTCAACCTTCTTTTAGAGGCTCTAGAATGTTTAGAGCAGGCTTATAAAGAGACCACTACTTCTACTCATTCCTCGCCCACTTTAAACTCTGGTAACAACAAAAAGAAATGACTATTATGAAAGGAGTTATGAAATGAGGTCCAGCTTTTACTGGTGAGATAATTTCATGCAACGACATAAAATACTATTTTGAAAAGGAAAAAATAGGTTTTACGAGGGACCTGAAACCATAAAATTTAAACAACAAGAGAAAAAGCGAGAGAGTACAAACAACTGAACAGCATAAAAGGAAGCGGCAGCAACAAAGGACAAGGGGCCCTAAAAAGGACCGCCCAAAAAACTAGCAAACAAAACATCACATTACTCCAAGGTGTTTAGTAAATCCTCGGCTTCCTTTTCAACATTCTGCATGTCCTGTAACCCCTGCTTGAGAATTTGGACCGTATGAGATGAAGTCGGGGTCTTCCTCTTGATGTTAGCCCTGGTACGAGTCGAAATCCCTTCACCAGCCGATCTGCTGCCTCCCCTGTCTGCATCCAAATCCACAACCAGCGAACCCTTTTGGTTTTTTTCAAGCTTTTCCACCATCGCATTGATGATGATGGTGTTATGCCTTGCAATTTTGTGATTGTTAGCAACAGTAGCCCTGATGTTTTGTTCAATCTTGGACATGCTGCACTCGATGCTAGCCAATCTATCCTCCTGTAATTGCTATCTTTTCCTCGGTAATGGAGTTTCCTGTTCATCATTATCTCTACTATTCCAACTGATTTTCTGCTCCAAATCCATGACCTTGTTGTTGAGATCAGTAACATGACCTTTCAAATTACAGACTTCTTTCTGGGTCCATTTGAGAACGGTAAAAAGGCCATCCGTACTTTTTTCCGCTATACTAACCAAATCCTTAGGCTTAAGCTTATTCAGGGCAGAATTAATTTCATCCTAAATAGGGGACTCAAAATGATCATTCCCAAAATTACCAGAAGCAGGGGCACTAGGGGCCGATTCCTTACTGACCATGGGCTTTTTAGAGAGGATTTCCATTGAATTCCCTGAATACGAAACGAGTTTCATAATAGGGTTACCTTTCAAACCTGGGGACAAACCTAGAGTAGGGCAACCAAGAGACGGCTGGGGATTAAGACAGGGTGGGGAGGTAAAACCTGGACTAGGGCACTCATGTAGAGGTTGCCGTTTAGGACAAGACAGCGGGGCAGAACCCTTAAGGGTTTTTCGACAAGACAAGGACTGGGGAGCAATGGTATTAGGGCCAACAAGAACACAAGCTGGGGGGGCCCGGGGTTCGATCTCCCTACTACTTTTTGTCTCCTCATCGTCCAACTCTTCAATATCAACAGTTTTAGGCAAAGCAGGTAAATTTTGAAAATACTCAAAAATGAGCCTAACAAGACCAGGTGAATAATAGCATTCCTCCTAGGGTTTCTTTCCACATCATCGAGGCAATTCTTCAGAGAAGAAAATAAGTAAAAAGGCAGAGATATACGAACCTTATGCCGGAAATGGTTCAGAATGGCAAAGTGGTAACCATAGACTCTGGTAAAGCGCCCGTCAACCGTGATATATTCCATAACAACTCTTAAGACTTTCCTCCAAATAGATTTGATGGACTCCACATCAAAGTAGCTATTAGCAACCTTCACCATCTTCGCTTTCTCCTTATCTTTTTTGGGAAATTTAATGACCGCTTCATCAGAGAATCGTCGGTCCTGGTAGAATTTAACACCCTCAGTTGAAAGACCTGTTATCTCACCTATTAAGTTCTCACTCAGCTTAACATTCCTGCCAAACAACACGATCTCACCATTTTTCCAGTTTTTAACAAAATAGTTCAGTATCCCCTCATCCGTACCATGGAGCTTCTCCATATATGGGACTAAACCCCCCTTTTCAATTCTTTCCCACGCTTTAGCATTCTTTGTGTGCTCCTGGAAATTGCTCGGCTCCGCTCATTTTCTTTCTCCGCCCATAATCAGCTCACTATCAACAAACACTGAACAGTTGCCCTGGGTCCCGTTTAGGTATTTTTTGTCGAACACCCAGAAAGCGTGCCGCAGACCCTTCTTAAAAAAGAAAATGATGTCGGTCCCATCAAATCTAATGAAATCGATGTACCTGATCTTTATCCGTTTCATTATGACTAAGATTGCCTTCTCTTCCATGCACTGAATCATAATAAATGAGCGCTTTCACTTCAGGATAGAGGTTGTCATTCTTCCTCCACGTGTTTTTCCCACCCTTCCTAACCCCTTCGTTGGCGAAAAAATCCGCCACCTTATTGGCTTCTCTATAGGCGTGGGAAACTTTCACTTTATCAAATTTGCTTAATAAAGTTTTCGTGTCTTCGATCCATTTTTTTATGGTCCACGAGGGGGGGTAAGCCCAAGAATACAATTTATTATATTCAAGGAATCGCCCTCCAACCAAAGATGTTTTGTGTTGATCTTGAGGGCTAGGCTGACCGCATGAAAAGCCCCAACTGCTTCCGCGACATGATTAGTTTGAATTCTGATGTCCATAGCAAAAGCCGCAATAAAAGCCCCCGTGTTGTCCCTTAACACACACCCACTACCAGCTTTCCCAGGGTTACCTTTAGCCGCACCATCAAAATTGGCTTTCACCCAGCCCAAAGGCGGCATAGACCAATTAGCATTATCTCTCCCACTCACTCCAGGTTTGAGTATATTTGACCCAACTAATTTTGAATTCCACTTTTCAGCCATAGCAACATCAAAAGGAGACCAGAAAGCATTCTCGAACATTTTTCCAGGAATTAAAGAGAAAATTTCCTTTATAGCCCTTACAATTTTAGCAAACAAGTCCCCTTCCGACATCTCTTTATCCCTAAACACTCTATTGTTTCTTTCCTTCCAAATACTCCAAGACACAAAAGGAAGAATAAAAGACCATAGCTTTCTCACAAAAGGATTTTTTGAAGGAGCTTTCCATTGATTGAAAAAATCTTCGACAGAAGCAGGGAAAACCCACACCAAATCAAGAAGCCCTAGAAATTTATCCCAAATATTCGACACAAAAGGGCAATGAAGAAAAAGGTGATTAATAGTCTCGGCTTCATTCCTGCACATATAACACCTGTTTGGTAATTGAATTCCTCTTTTTCCAAGATTGTCCAAAGTGAGAATCTTATTCTGTAGCATTATCTAGTAGAAAATATTGATTTTCGGAGTCAAGTGATTAATCCAAGCCTTAGCCCAGAAGGGAGGAGGCTCCATCTTACTAACCAACATAGAAGTGGCAGAGGCAACTGAAAAAAAACCAGACGGGTTGTCTAACCAGACAGCAATATCCTCCACCTGGTGTTGAGCTGGTCTAAGGGCTCTGAAAGCCGACTGAACAGGGCCAAGATCCTGACTAATGGTCTTCAAATCAACCCAATCTCCGTTCCTCCAATAATCTTTAACCATGACTCCAAATTCCTTTTTACAATCATTCATCCATTTACTAAATTTCTCTATTCTGATTAAAGGATCTTTAAAAAGCCACCTGTCTTCCCAAAACCTGACAAAATTTCCATTTCCAATCAGCCATCCAATTCCCATTTCCAATAGCTTTCTTCCTTTACCCATATCATTCCAACAGACTGACCCACGAGGTAAAGAAGAAGAGTTTATAATTTCATTTAAAGACTCATAGTTATTAAAATATTTAGCCTTTAAGGTATCATGCCATTCTCCATTTAAAGTAAGAGTTCTCCACAACTGTTTAGCAAGAAGGGACATGTTCAACACTTTAATTTTCCTTAAACCCAGGCCTCCCCTAGATTTGGGTTTACAGACCAGATCCCATCCGACAAGTGGCATTCTCTTCTTGTCCTCCACTTCGGACCATAGAAACCTTTTCTGAATTTTTTCAATGGCCTCAGCAAATTTAGCAGGAATTTTAAATATACTGAGAGTATAAGTAGGAAGATTTTGTAGAGAAGCCTTAAGGAGCTGGACTTTTCCAGCTTGACTAAGAAGAGTTCCTTTCCAACCCGATAGCTTCTTATTAAATTTTTCAACCAAAGAAATCCAGAACGATTCTGAAGGTTTAGAACAAAGAGGTAGACCAAGATAGGTTGACGGAAGAGATTCCACACAACATCCAAGGATTCGAGCAAGTTTGACTTGTCTATACTCCGGAGTATTGAGGAAAAAAATTGAACTCTTGTCCCTGTTGACAACTTGTCCAGAAGCAGATTCATAAAGATTCAAATTTTTTTAAAAAGTCTTAGCTTCAGTCACAGTAGATCTTCCCATAAGGATGGTGTCATCAACAAATTGCTGATGGGAGAAGGTAAGAGGAGATGAGGAAGGTTTTAAGCCAACAAGGGATCTTTGATCAATAAGCTTTTTAATATTTCTCCCTAAACTCTTAGCCAAGATAGTAAACAGAATAGGAGAAATAGGATCTCCCTGTCTAAGGCCTCTGGACATTTGAAAAAACCTTGATGGTGATCCATTCACAATGACATCTGAAGAAACTGTCGAAAAAAGCTAGTTCACCAGCTGAATGACTCTGTTATTAAAACCAAACTTGTCCAAAATTTTAAACAAGAAGTCCCAATCAACCCGATCATAGGCTTTGGAAATGTCCAGTTTAAGAATGAACCCTTCAGTTTTTGAAACCATTAACGAATGTAAGTTCTCATGAACAGTAACAACTGAATCCATAATATACCTACCTGGCACAAAACCGTTCTGCTGCGGAGCAATAATTTGGGGAAGCACAAAAAGAATTCTTGAAGTCAACACCTTCAAAATAATTTTGTAAATAGAATTACATAGGCTGATTGGCCGAAAAGCTTGAAACTCTGAAGCCCCAGGTTTTTTAGGAATAAGGACCATAAAAGTTGCATTCAATTCTTTCAACAAACGTCTTGATCCAAAGAATTCCTTGACAGCGTTCACCACATCTGGCTCAACAATTTCCCAAAACACTTGGAAGAAGAATAAAGGAAAACCATCAGGTCCAGGAGCTTTATTACCATCAAAAGAGAAGACAACTTTCCTTATTTCAGCTTTGGAAGGAATAGCAGTGATTAGGGAATTTTCATTATGACCAATCACTTGAGGTATAGCTTCAATCAAAGAATCTTGAGCTTCAGTAACAATCTCTCCATTACAGGAAAGAAGGTTCCTAAAGAAAATGACAGCTTGTTCCCTAATATCATCTTCCTCCTCAAAACTAGTCCCATTAGAAACAATATGAGTGATTCTGTTAGCAGCCCTATGTTTCGAAGCAGTCAGATGAAAAAATCTGGAATTCCTATCTCCCTCAGTCAGCCAAGACACCCTAGATCTTTGATGCCAAAACACTTCCTCTTTAGCAATTATGTCATGCAATTGAATGAGGAGTTCATTTTCTTTTTCTCTAAAATTGTCAATGTATCCCCATTTCTGGATTTTAAATTGAATCTCCTAAATTTTGCCCTGAATTTCCATTTTGGATCCAAAAATATTTCCAAAAGCATCCTTTTTCCATCTTTGCACATTCGTTTTCACTTCCTTTAATTTTTTAGCAATCCTAAACATAGTTGTGCCAGAAATATCTATATTCCACCAACTGCGGATTTCTTCAAAAATTCGAGGATGAGAAAGCCAAAAAATTTCAAATCTGAAAGGGAAGTTCTTTTTCACCTTGGTAGGATCCGCCAAAAGACAAATGGGAAAATGATCAGATCCTACCCTTGACAAGGCTCTCAAAGCACAAAAATAGTCTATAAACCATTGGCCAGAAGCAAGGGCCCTATCAAGCCTCACTTGGATCAGGTCAGGCCCTAATCTCCTATTAGTCCAGGTATAAGAAGCTCCTTGTAGGTCTAAGTCAATCAAGGCATTGTTATTTATGAAGTTGGATAGGCCAGATTTACTGTCCCAATTGATTTGAGAACCCCCAAATTTCTCAGCATTCAGGAGGGGAGTGTTGAAATCACCCATGACTAGCCAGTGTTCATTGGAAAAACATCTACAAAAACCAGATAACTCTAGCCAAAAGGAATTTCTAGCATTCTTACAATTCGGGGCATATATATTGGATAGGACCCAACAAAAATTGTCTCTTATGTGGGTGAATCTAGTGGCCACCACATTACCATTCTCCATTAAGGGTTCACCTTTAATAAACAACTTATTCCAAAATGTAACTATACCCCCCGAAGCTCCCGCAAAGCTATTTCCATGAACCCCACAGTTCTGAAATTTTTTAAGATTTTCTACTTTATCTTTAGGCATTTTAGTTTCTTGAATAAGAAGAATATCGGGTTTATGATCCCTAACAAAATTTTGCAAAACATCCTTTTTATGACGGCTATTCAGCCCTCTTATATTCCAAGACATAATTTTCATTTCTTACCTGGTGATTGAAGTATCTCCGGGATGGTCATTTGGATACCATCCGCAATATCCTGAAGGCTACCTTGCTCCCTTTGCCATTTTTCAGATTTTCTTCCCAGGTAAGGCTTGGACATCCCACAATCGGCCTTGGCTCTAGTTCTGGTGACCATACCACTTGAAGATTCCTTCACCTTCTTTTTTTCTTTTTTGGACTTTGAATGTGAGATGACCTCCTCCCATTCAGTTTCATCTTGGCTTTCCAGTTCTCTGCCTAATTCCCCATCCTTCTCAGATAACAACCTCTAGTCCCAAGGGAGGGTATCCATTAAACCATTCTTGGTTTCTGGAGTATTGAGATTAGGTGTTTTCATATTCATGCTTTGGATCTCATAAGTGTCCTTCACAACTTTCAAATTGGCAAACTCCTGAGATTGAACCCCATTAGAGCAAGGGTTACTATTAGGAAAAGGGGCCGGAATTCCTATCTCCAGGGATAAACCCATAATGGGTATTTCCTCCAGCCCAGGAGCACTCATACATCCATCCGACAACAGAGGAGAGGACGGAACTAAACCCGTATCTACATATCTAGAAGCAGCCTTCTCCAGAGTTTCCTGGGCTCCCTCCTCAGAAGGATTGCCTTCCTTTCTTTCCTTAGGAGGTGAGAACAAATATTTAGGATCCTTAGGAACCTGAGAACAGGTACCTTCTGACTCAGGGCAAGCATCCTCGTTCAAGCATTTATGGGTCTCCTTCAAGTTTTGAGGAAAGGTATATCCTTCAAGATTCTCCTTCGTATTTGGAGCAGGCACATGCTTCACCTCCTCTGATTTCTTTTTCCATACATTCTTAGGGTTGGCCGCTTTCTCCTTTTCACTTTTATTATTTAGCGGACATTTCTTTGCCCAATGCCCAGATTTTCGACATTTGAAACAAACAAAGGGTGTTGTTTCAAATTCAATAGCTTGCTTCCACACCCCTAACTTAGATTGGATGTCAATCGAAGAGGGAAGATCAGCATTTTGAGAAACCCCAACATAGATTCTAGCAAAGACCAACCGCTTTCTTGCCGCAGTCATTGAGTCAATGGACAGAAGTTCTCCGAAAGAGCTAGCAATCCCATTGAAGATATCAGTATTCCAATACTCCAAGGGAAGACCAGGCAATCTAGCCCAAACTGGCACCATTTCAAAGATTGAATCAGATAGATCTACCCTAGAAGACCATTTCTTCAAGGCCAAGGAAGACTTTCCGATAATCCAAGGACCACCACTACGAACAGCCCTAGAATCCTCTTTATAGGTGAACTGAAAAGCAAAGAAACCTCTAGGGAGCGCCGCTACCGAAACCAGACCACTGGTTTTCCATTTATTCTTAACAAACTCCCTTACCACTTCAATATTAGGCCTAGGACCCAAAAATTTACCAACCAAAACATTCTCCATCCTAGCAATATTGTGGTCTATGATTTCATCCGGCACAGAGATAGAAAACTTTCCAGACCCCTAATCAGAAAGGATATGCACAGGGGGAAAAGAAGATTTTTCATTTGGCTTAAAGCCAAACAACGAAGTCCACGATTTACCTTTTTCATCCCCCTTGACCGACATATCCACGACAACTTTGGGAACTGAGGATCCATCCTTTCCACCTGGCTCCACCTGGACTTTTTTCGTGGACGTCCTTATCATCAGAACCCGACTTACCTTTTTCTGGACCCGAAGAGGTCTCTGCATTCACCTGAGATTCCCTCGAACCCCCACCCCCTACGCTGTTCGAAGATTCAAAACCTGCCTTTTCCTTCGCTGGCACTAGTTCCCATCGTTTTAGGTTGAATTTGATTAATATGACATAAAATACTATTAAAGTCAACTGTTTCGTTACAAATCTACAAAAAATTTAGTAATTGAATTATAAAAATTGGTTGGTGGGAAAGCCCATGTATGTTCTGATTTATTATTTTTAATATGGATCTGGGCAACTTTTGTCTTTCAATTTATATGTATTCTTCACAGTATTTCATATTTTGCAAGACTGCAGTTTTGCATATTTTCTGTTCTTCCAAGTGAAATGCTCTACAAATGGTCTCTTTGATGGCAGCCCTATTTGATCAGTGTAGAATATTTAGAGTTATTAGTTTTATATATATTTTTGAATTAATATTTAATTTTTTATATGTTTTATATTTAAAAATAATAAAATTAAAAAAATCAACATTATAAATTAATATTATGTTGGATTTAGATTTAGTATTAAAAAATTACAAATCTTGTTAACAAATTTTTAGTAGAATTAATTATCTTCTACTTATATATTATTCTTAAGAATGTGTGTATATTCAATTTGTCTTATTTTAAGCACTTCAGTTTTATAAAATAGTTTTTATTTAAATATACGTATTTAAGTTTGGAGATATTTAATTTACTTAAAAAATAATAGTTTTACTTTAGAACTACTTTATTTACTTCATAGATGAACACATAAATTTTATTATATACATTATTTACTTCACTTTTCTCATACACTTATGCTTCTATATGTAATTTTTACTTTTAGTTTTTTAAAAAGCCACCCTTCATTATTTTGATAATTCGATTTGTCAAAACATATTTATTTAGATCTAATTTTGATATTTATATTGTATGTAAACTAGCATATCTATCATATCACATAATCTATATAGAGAACCTTGAGATATATCAATTGTAGGAATCCAAAATAACAAAAATATTAATATTGTGTTTTTTGTAATAATATTTTCATTAGTTGCATCATAATTTAATATCATTGAATTATATTATAATATTCAATAAGACTCGTCATCATTTACTCTCATCATTTAATTTGTTACACGAAAAGATACACATAAGCTCAATTATCAGACTTTCCAAATCACAAACAAATGGAAATAGACCAAATTGTGCGGGCTAATAGCTTAATCTATCTCATCGTTTCCCTCCTTCTATCTCTATTTCTCCCTCTCCCTCTCTCTTCATCTCCATCTCTCCTTCCATCTATTTGTGTTTCTCTACTTCTCTCTATTTT